>JARHVA010009935.1:170000-195000 GCA_037957365.1 Torreya grandis | reverse complement strand
CTAATTAAAATTTATACTAAATAAAATAATCGATTAGTTAAATATGATGTGTAATTAGGGAAAATATTCACAATGGACATTAGATAGACATAATTTGTTGCATGGGTTCAAAAAAAACCTTGATTGATATTTTAGGTGGAAGCAGTTAATTACGTAGGACTTGGTTGTCCTCAATTATGTATAGTATTAAAAAAATTAATTTATTTAACACATGGTGTAATTAGATCCCAAAATGACATTAGATGGACTTAATTCCTTTCTTGGGGATTGAGTGGCCCCAATTACATATCATATTGAACCTAAATACTCAATTGGTTCAATATGGTATGAAATTAGGACTAATGGAAGCCAACTAGAATATTATATAGACAAAATTACTTTCATGGGGCTTAGTTAGCCCCAGTTATGTATAAGATAAAACAAAATACATGATTAACTAGATATAGTTTACAATCAGGGCCAACAAAGTTATAATTGACATTAGATGTATTCAGTTACTTGCATGATCATTGGATGGCTATAATTGCATATTTAATTAAACTAAATACTTGATTGATCCAATATATTATGTATTTTGGACCAACAGAGCCCCTTGTTGATAGTAGAAGGATGAAATTTATTACACAAGTCTTGTTTGGACTATATTTCATAGATCATATTGAGCCAAATATTCTTTTAGTTGAATTTGGTACACAATTAGAATCCCAATTTATATTAGATGGATGTAATTATTTATAGTGGGTTTAATTAGTCCTGACTTCATATAATATTCAATCAAAAAATCAATTAATTGAATAAGGTGTGTAATTAGGTCCCTACTTAAATTTATGTTGACATAATTATTTGGGCATGCCTCAATTGTCCTCAATTATGTATCATGTAAATCAAATACTTGATTGGTTTAATATGGTATGCAATCAGGGCCAAGTAAGCCCCAATTTCCATTATAAATGAATGTAATTCCTTGCACATGATTCCTTTGGACTGAATTACATATCAAATTGAAAAAATAATTATTTTTTAATATGGTGAGTATTTGGATCCCCAATTTATATCATATGGATGAAATTCATTACATTGAAGGTTAGTAGGCCCATGGGATCAATTTAGACACAGTTAACATCCTTTATATATAGTAATAAATACGTTCATAGGGATGAACTTGGTTAAAATTGCATTAGTCATTACCATAATTAAGGTCATAGACTCAATCTATGATGATGTGGGGGGATAATTGATCCCAAATTCACATTATTTACTCATAGGTATACATTCAAGAAGATCAAATTTTCCCTAATCACTATCATGATTATAAATTATATACTCTAAAATTTATACCCTAAGCCCTAATCCCTAACGTTATTAATCCCTAAACTCTAAACCATAAATATAAACTCTCTAAACCTTGAACCAATCATTTTAGCCTCAAAATTAACATCATTTAGACTAATAATTAAGTTCATAGGGCTCGTTTTGGACTAAATCATATAACTAATTTCCCTATTTGACTAATTCACTCAATATACATGATGACATCCATGGTCTAATGACAACCCAAAAACACATTCTATAGTCACAAATGAGTCCAAGTGATTCAATTTGTCTTCAATTATTTTTGTGATTGACCCTGTGTACCCTAAACCATGTATATACATTAATACTTAGAAGCCATAAGCCATAAACCCTATACACTATACCCTAAATTGTAAACCATTTACTTTCCCTATTTACCAACTTTAATTTAGTCCTAATTAACATCTTTTGTAGTAAGAATCTGATTTGAACACATGGAACATCTAGTGATTAAACATTAATATATAGGTCCTTAAACCTAAACCCTATGCCCTAATCGCTAATCCCTAAAACATAAATTGTATTCCTTATTCCATAATTCCCACTAAATTCCATAAACATACATTGCTTATAACTAATTTTATCATGAGATGTCATAAAATGCACTTTTTAAACTTATGACCAAATCCTTTAGAGTATTAATCTAGCTGTGCATCTATTTAGTAAATTGGGTCTATTTCAAGCCTTTTAAACCCAATTAACCAAAGAGGATGATCTAGTTGATTATTTTAATAGAGGATGCATTTGAGGCTAATTTGAACCCCTTTAATAATAAGATATGATTTGGGGAAAAATCAAAAGATTGATCTTCTATCATGAATTGATCTAATTAGTTAATTTTTTAAATTCCCTATATGATCTGGGTGAAATTGATCCCCTAAAATAAATTTATGGCTTAATTGATTGCATAACATGTATTCAACATGTCCGTGGCATAATTGACCCTACTTTTATTAGAAATGAAAACATGAAGGTAATCAAGTCATTAATAGGTGTCACAAGTAGCTCAAATGTTCTTCAATTACTTTAGTGATTAGACCCTATATCTAATATCATAAACCCTAAGCTACCTTGTACCATTTAACTTTAACCCTAAACCTTGTACCATTTACATTAAATCCTAATCCATAAGACTTAAACCCCAAACCCTTTAAATTATAGACCCTAAACCCTAAACCAATAAATTTAGCCCCAATTAAAATCATTTATATATATATATAGTAAGAATTAGGTTCACAAGGATGAACTTGGTTAAAATTAAATCAATCATTACCAAAATTGACTTCATAGGCTCAATTTGTGATGATGTGGGGGATAATTGATCCCAAATTCACATTCTGTAATCATAAATATAGGTTCAAGGCTCCTAAAATTTCCCCAATTGTCTACATGACTATATAAATATAACCTAAAACCTATACCCTACAACCTATTCCTTAAATTTCCTAATTCCTAAACTCTAAACTACAAATATAAACTCTTTAAACCTTGAACCAATCATTTTAGCCAAAATTAACATCATTTTTAGACTAAAAATTAAGTGTGTAAGGCTTAGTTTGGCCTAAATCACATGATTCATTGCCCCATTTTACAAATTCACTCAATCTATGCAATGACATCCAAGGTATAATGATAACCCAAAACCACATGTTATAGTCACAAATGTGTCCAAATAATTTAATAACATGATCACATTATTATTGACATATGTAACCCTTAAGCTCAGGGAAAAAAAAGGAAAAAACCCTAAGCCACAGCAGTGCCTTGCTCAGGGAAAAATTGGTCGAGGTCACCTCGGTCATTGTCAATGAGTCAAAGCTAGTCGATGGTCTCGGTGAGAGTCACCCTACTAGTCTTAAAGGCCTCTATATCAGGGGAGGATCTACCCATGCCGTGTTGGTGCTAAGGGAGAATGGCATGCTAGATGCCATGGGAATCGATTAGCGGTCCTACAAAGGAAAATTTTGATGGTTGCCATTTGCGAGCAATTCCTTTGACTTTGTGTTCTCAGGGTTGCTGGATCGAACCTGGGTACCCACTCCGTTCATTTTGGAGATGGGTTGTAGTTGTGCTGGTCTTGTGAAGACATCGATTAAAGATGTCAGGGCTACGGGCAATACATTTTTAGGGTTTGAGGGTGTGGTGGAGCATGGCCTTTTTCTCGACATGGCTATGGCCATCATTATTGCTAGATCTGATGGTTTCTCCATCAAATCAAAGTGACAGAGAAACCAAATGTATTTTGTTGAGTTTTAATGTCACAAAAAATGCTTATGTGTTGTTATTGTTTATTGCAATGGCAACCTACATTGTTAGCCAGGGTAGAATGATAAAGATATATATATATATATATATATATATATATATATTAGCATTCTTTACCCTATGCTGTAAGTTCTTTGAGGTTTCAGGTCCTTGTAAAACCTGGGTACTTTATTGGACTATGTTTGTGGTTTCAGGTCCCTGTAAAACCTTATTTTGATGTTTCTCTACAGTAGGTTTCAAGATTTCTTTTCCTGGTGGTTGTTAATGCTTTATCTTTCTTGATTCTATTAAAGGGTTTTAGGGTCCCTTCAAAACCTAATTTTACCTTAATATAAAACATATGTAACCCTCAATTATCAGTTCACTTATCAATGACTTATTATTATTTTTTGGGGCTTCCACATGCATAGAGATTTTTTTCCAAGTATTAGGAGAATAAAAAAATGACTTAAGAAGTAATATGGAATTTAATTCACTTTGGGAAAAATATTGGTTGGCCTATTAACAAATTGAAATAGCAAGTGATATGATGTTTAATGCACTTTGGGAAACATGCCCAAAATATTTTTCTACCACATATGTCATAAAAGCATGATAATTTCTATTTTATTAAATGCACATGTCATTTCAATTTATGGGGAGACATTTCCATTCCATCGTAATGTTAATTCAAAACCATGGGCTTTAATATAGGGAGTGATGTGAGTATCCATAGAGCCAAGCCATTCTAGGGGAAAGGTCCCGGTAGTCATGCACCTTAACTTTAGACCTTAATTGTAATACCTAATGCATAAAACATAAATTATAATCCCTAATCCATAACTCATAAACCCTATGAAATAATGCCTAATACCTAATCCATAAACCCTATGCACTAATGCCTAAATCCCTAATCCATAAACCCTATGCACTAATGCCTAAATCCCTAATCCATAATACCTTATCTATATTAAGTATAATGCAATCATGTTATTTAATAATATGATCATGTTATTCTTAACATGGGAAAAACTCAGTCCTTATTGCTAATTACTAACCACATATCTTATATTGACAATAACATGATTGCATTATTACATAATGTGATTTTATTATTATCGATATAAGCTTATTAATTGGTTGGATGGTCAAGGACATTATAAAACACATAATGTGATTGCGCTATGTAATAACATGATTAAATCATATAACACAATAGTGTTATTATTATTTTATATTAAGATCTCTTATCAATGACTAATTTTATCCTAAATTGAGACTTCTATCCCCACAAACATTCTTTTTGTACTTCTATGAGACCTACATAGCTATGTACTTGACCCCACCTTTGAAAAGTTGTTAATCGTCCCTTTTGATGGGTTTTGTACCATGTTAGAAAAGGAAAAGGAAGTTGTTGAAGAACAAAACACCTAAAGAATTAAAAAATTTGAGAGAGAAATACAAGATATAAATGTGAAAAATTCATGGTAAATAAGGTATAAACCCTAATCATGATGAACCAAATGCCATAGATAATGAGCCAATTGATGATAATGAATTAAGAAATGAGGAAATTGACTATAATCAATTGAATAATTTTGAAATTGACCATAATGAAATTAATAATAATGAAATGAATAATAATGAATTAGTTAATTTTGGAATTTCACATTTGAAGTTCCAAGTTTTTGATTTTTTTATGATGATTCTATGTATGATGCTTCAACACCCATGAATGGAGAAAATTTAATGGAAACTGATAGGACCTAAGTTCCCCAAAGCTCTGACACAACTTGTTAGAATTAAGAGCACACATGATTACCTTTGTATAAGCAACTTAAGATGCAGAAATAACCAGAAGTACAAATAACTATCAATGAGAAAACACACAGAATATGAGAGGCAACACACAATTGTATTCAACTCATTACAAAGGAAATTACAATAAAGAGATCACACTGTTCTTCCACCTCTGTGAGGCTTCCTCCTCAAGGGCTCCCAGTAATCTTCCCACCTGAGTAATCTTCTCTCAATAGGTCACAACACACAGCTAACACAAGCTATTGTTCACCTCATTGTACGTCCAATACAATCGAGTACGAACCGGTACTCCAAGTAGATCTCACCATGATATTGCTCCTTGATGTATTGCTATCACCTTGGATCTTGCTCCCTCGCTGATCTCCTTTTGACCCTCGCACATACACACCTACAGACCAACTTAAACTTACTTATCACATGTAGATCTCCACCATGATCCTGCAACACCCTGCATATCAAACCTGATCTTACATACATGAAGAATCCTACTTGATTCTTCCATGGGAAGAACTCTCCAAGTTCCACACTTGAGTTCTACAAGTTCTCCACTTAACAATATAGCCCACGAGTCTATTATATAGATCTCATGCATACACTAATTTAGACAAGTGGCTCAAGACTCGAAGTAGTCTTCATCATGAAAACAACCCATTCACTTAACTGACTATTCATCAACAGTAGTTTTGGAACTGCCACAGGCAACTAAAATTGGTCCCTGTCTGCCTGGAGGTGACCGACGCTGGCTGATCCCTGCCGATGTTAGTTTCATTCTACGCTGTCCCCTAACTGATGTCAGTTGTGGCCTACCGACGCCGGTGACCGTCATGCTCAGAAACCTCCCAGTTTGCATTAAGGTGAAGCTTTTAGCTCCACACCCTAACAATCTCCTACTTGGAGATAAATAGCTACACCTGTACCCATACCAGTACTTTGTATGATCTACATCCTAGCTTGTATTCCTCTTCAAGCTCAATCTTGAAGACTACCCACCACACTCCCTGTGGTGTTAATCCTATGCCTGAATTTCTTCATTCTTAGCTTACCTTCTTCTACCATTACTATACTCCCACTCAAACAGAAACCCCTATGAGTAACCTATAATCAACACACACTAACCAGATCTAATCCAACCTATTAGTATCCCAACCAAAAGCTCTGATACCAGTTGATAGGACCTAAGTTCCCCAAAGCTCTGATACTAGTTGATAGGACCTAAGTTCCCCAAAGCTCTAACACAACTTGTCAGGATTAAGAGCACAAATGATTACATTTGTATAAGCAACTTAAGATGCAGAAATAACCAGAAGAATAAATAACTATCAATGAGAAAACACACAAAATATGAGAGGCAACACATAATTCAAATAACTCATTACAAAGGAAATTACAATAAAGAGATCACACTCTTCTTCCACTTTTGTGAGGCTTCCTCCTCAAGGGCTCCCAGTAATCTTCCCACCTAAGTAATCTTCTCTCAATAGGTCACAACACACAACTAACACAAGCTATTGTTCACCTCATTGTATGTCCAGTACAATTGAGTACGAACCGGTACTCCAAGTAGATCTCACCATGATCTTGCTCCTTAATGTATTACTGTCACCTTGGATCTTGCTCCCCCACCAATCTCCTTTTGACCCTCACACATACACACCTGCTGACCAACCTGATCTTACTTATCACATGTAGATCTCCACCATGATCCTGCAACACCCTACATATCAAACCTGATCTTACATACATGAAGAATCCTACTTGATTCTTCCATGGGAAGAACTCTCCAAGTTCCACACTTGAGTTCTACAAGTTCTCCACTTAACAATACAACCCATGAGTCTATTATATAGATCTCATGCATACACTAATTTAGACAAGAAGCTCAAGACTCGAAGTAGTCTTCATCATGCAAACAACCCATTCACTTAATTGATTGTTCGTCAATAGCAGTTCTAGAACCACCACAGGTGACTAACGTCAGTCTCTATCTGCCTGGAGGTGACCGACGCCAACCGATCCCTGCCAATGTTAGTTTCATTATGCGTTGTCCCCTGACTGACGTCGGTTGTGGCCTGCCGATGCTGGCGACTGTCATGCTCAAAAACCTCCCAGTTTGCATTAAGGTGAAGCTTTTAGCTCCACACCCTAACAAAAACAAATAATGATGAAACTAACCATCAATAAAATTTCATGGAAACATATAATGAAGAAATTAACAATAAAAAAATGTCATCCCACCTCTAAAAAATGAAAATAATAATAGTTTTGAAACACCCTCTCAACATATTCCACCTTTACTAACACCTTCAAGATTGTTACATAGGAAAGACAAGTACTTATTAATGTCGATGAAAATATTTTTGATCTAGGTGTATCCATGTACCATTCCATTTTTAAAAGTATTCAATTTTTGGTCAAACCATTTACACATTGAAGAATTCATTGAGATCTTTCCAGTGCTTCTTCTAGAATGCAAAACAGAGTTTGGATGCTCGAGATATAGCTTGCTGAAGTATTCTTGCAACAAGCGAATAACATGTGTCAAAAAGTGATGTGGCATTGTTCTAATATGCCAAGTGGTCTAATAACCATTTGACACATGGTAATATGAATTTGTAAAAAAAAATGGTTTGGTGTTTGGTTTTTTAATAGCCTCTGATCTTTGATAGGCGGTCATATGAGGATCCATTGGCCCCACTATTTACTTGATGGGGGCCCTCAATGAGGGTCAGCACAATCTTGTGGAGAGGTGCCTTGGCCTCCTATTTTTCATATGTTATGGTATGTGAACTTGTAATTAACTCACAATGTCTACTCAAACCCCACCAAGGTGGGATAATGGTTTTACAATTTGTAATAAGAATGATCAAACCAACACATGATAGAGCCATAAACCACCAAGCTAATATGCCACGTCATCCACCTTCACCGCACACAAACCATGCAAAGACCACATGCTAACCCACTATTTTCCATGGTCGGCCTAAGTATAGGCTCTTGCAAATCTTAGTACCTAAGTCCCCTTTTAAAAGGGACGTCAACATTTCTTAAGGAAACTAGCACCCTTTTTAAAGTATGAAATCCCATCTCACACAACAAATATGGGATAAGAGATAAGTGGAAAGTGCAAAAAAGAAGGCTGAAGGACTCAACCTTTGCACCTACCATGAAAAATTGATAAGCTTTGACCGCTTGAGCCATGGGCTTGGAAGTGGTATAAACAGAGTGAGTTTCCATTTGAAGAGGAGGAAACTGACTGTGTAAGAAAATTAAGAAGGTTAGGAATTAATTTATGCATTGTACAGCCTTGGGGCATTTATGATAGGTTTGAGAGATATTTTTATAGGCAAGCAAAGACCAGAGAAGGTGAATTGAAGACTTGTATTGATTTTGTAAGCCATTTGTTGCACAAAATTAATGGAAATGGTCCTTACTTCGAATAGACCTAGAGACGTAGGCTATTGAAGCCAAACTCCATTATCAATTTGCTGGTGAATTATTTTGATTTTCTCTACTATTTAGTTTTATTATGATCTTCATTTTTATTCTAGATTTAATTTCTTTGTACAAAATTAAATGAAAAAGTCAAGAAATAGTAGATCATTTAAATGCAATACTATGTCATTCAAATGTGCTACACTTGCATTTTCAATTTTTATATCAATTTTTTGGTATCAGAGTAGTTGTTATTTAATAATGGTTGTTAGTGTATGTTTACAAGGTCTAAATACCAAAAGGGTGAAGGAAAAATCATTGAGTATAATTTGGAGATTGGCTCAAGGCATGCTTTAGGGATGGCTGAAGAAGAGATGGGATCTGAACAAGCTTTTCACTGATCCTTCATGGAGATGAGAAGCATCATTGAAGAACTATACCATGATAAATAAAGGAAATTCGAGAATGAGAAAGGTTATTCAAAAGAATTGAAAGGTAAAGAAACCAAAAAACATTCTTCACCGGATGATGATAAAAAAATTGTGGAATCTCTCCCTTCACTCAAACGAAATATTAAGTTTGCATTACCAATGTTTAATGGCAAAGTTAATGCCAAATAGTTAGATAATTGGTTCAATCAAATAGAAGTTTACTTTAGGGTCCAAAATATTGTAGGTGATGAATCAAAAATTCATTTGGCTACTCTTTGTATGGGAGGCACAGCTCTCATCTGGTGGGAGAGTAAGTTGAAGGAAGCCAAGATTCAAAAAGGTAACTCAATTTCTACTTGGAATGAATTTGTTGAAGAACTCAAAAGGCAATTTTATCCTTTAGGCTATATGAAACAATCCATGATAGATTGGCAAAGTTTCAGATAAGGAAAAGGCCAAAATTTTCAAGATTATACACAAGAATTCAGGAAAAAAGCTTTGCTTTTGAATGTTCCTCTTCACACACAAGAAACACTACTAAAATATATAGGTGGACTACATAGTTACTTAGGACATATGATTCTTATGTTCAATCTCACTAATTTAGATGCAGTATATGTACAAGTCACTCATTTAGAGGCTAGAGGAAAACAATCAAAATAATATTTTCTTGAAGATAAAAGTAAGCAATCTAATGTTAAGAAATCCAAAAGGGAAAGTTCATTAGGAAAGGGTAAAGAGAAAACCACTTTTATTGTAAAAAATGAAGGAAAACCATTTTGTAATCATTGTAAGAAAAACCATGATGAGTCTAAGTGTTGGAAACTACACCTTGAGTAAAGGCCTAATAGGTTTCAAAAGAAGGAAAATAAGACTAATGCTATGGTTCAAGACTTAGGTTTAGATTCAGGTGATGAAACTAAGATCACAGCTATGGGATTACATAATGATTCTTCTCTTTCAGTTTCTATCACTAAGTCATCAAACGATGCATCTTATTCTAAACATAATTCTGTGCATGTTGATAAGAAAATAAATGAATTGTTCCACATTAGAGTTGTTTCAAAACATACTAAGATTGATACTCTATTTGATAGTGGTTCACAAGCAAATTTAATTTCTAAAGAGGTTGTTAAGAAGTTAGTCTTACAAACCAATCCCCATTCAAAGCCTTATCCAATAGGATGGGTGTGTGACAATGTGAAGCTACAATTCTCACAAACTTCTAGACTGAGGTTTTCCATCACATCCAAGTTTGTAGATGAGGTTGAGTTGGATGTTATCCCACTGGACATATGTGGGATTGTTTTGGGAAGCCCATATCTTTATGATAGAAAAGAAATATTTTTTAGAGACAGAATAAGTACTTGCTTTTTAAGGATGGCATTGAATATATAGTTAGAGCACATCACATTAAAACAAGTCTTTCCTTGGTTACAACAGGGCAAATGAAAAGACTAGTTAATTCAAGCAAGACTTTTTGTCTCATGTTGATTAATTCTAAGGAAAAAGAATATTCTCAGGCTTTGGAAAATTGTGATCCTAAACACAAGAATGAATTGATTTAAATCATTTCTACTTATGATGATGTATTTTAGGATCCTAAGGGTTTGCCCCCTAAAAGGGGAGTTCAACATGAAATTCAGCTATTGCAAGATTCTCCTCTCCCTAACATTGGCATGTACAGGTTATCAGTGGTGGAAAATGAGGAAATAAAAAAATAGGTAATGGATCTATTGCATAGAGGAATTATTCATCCAAGTTCATCACCTATTGGTTCACCAATTATTTTTGTGCCAAAGAAAGATGGCACTTGGTAAATGTGTGTTTATTTTTTTGCTTTAAAAAAATTACTGTTAAGAACCATTACCCTCTTCCTCGTATTGATGATTTCTTGGATCAATTAAAACATGTTATTTGTTTCAATAAGCTATATTTGAGAAGTGGATATCATCAAGTAAGAATTAATGAAGGTGATGTGTGGACAACTACCTTAAAAAAAATAGGGACTGTTTGAATGGCTTGTTATGCCTTTTGGGTTGTGTAATGCCCCGGCTACATTCATGAGATTGATGAATGATGTTATTAGACAGTTCCTTGATGATTTTTCATAGTTTAATTAGATGATATATTGAGTTTTAGCAATTCTTGGGAAGAACATGTGATCCACATTAAGAAAGTCATGGATGCATTAAGAAGGGAAAAGCTTTATTTAAAAATGTTAAAATGTGAGTTTGGCAAGACCTATTTGATATACTTTGGTTACATTGTAGGACATGGTAAATTGAAAATTGATCTTGCAAAAGTGGTAGTCATTGTTAATTGGCCGACACCCACTAATACAACTGAGGTTAGAAGTTTTCTTGGTGTAGTACAATTTTGGAGAAAATTTATTGCTCATTTTTTATATATTGCATCACCTTTTCATTCTTTGACAAGTGTGAAATAGGTCTTTCAGTGGGTAGGCAAACATCAAAAAGCCTTCAACACTTTGAAAGAAAAGATAAGTATTTCTCTAGTCTTGGCACTTCCTGATATACAACAACCATTTGAGATCAAGATGGATGCAAGTGAATATGCTATGGGAGATATTTTAATGCAAGGTAAGAAACTAGTTTGTTATCATTCTGAAACCTTCACAAGTGTAGTAAGAAAATATCCAACTTATGATAAGGAATTGTATACATTGGTTCAAAGTGTTAAAAAATGGAAACATTACTAAATGGGCAAATAAAAAATAATACATATAGATCATCAGCCCTTATAGTATTTCCAATCAAAAACCAAAATAAAATAGTCTAGACATTTTTTTTGGATGGGTTTCTTACAACAATTTCATCTTGTGATTAACTATAAAAAAGGTATTCAAAATAAGGTTGTAGATATGCTATCTAGGCCTCCTATGGTTGTTGCATCTATTCTTTTACAACATGGTTCTTTGTCTCATGAAAGTTATAAAGAGTAGTATGTTAATGATCTAGATTTTTAAGATGTCTATAAAAGCTTGATGAGTAGTAGACAAGTAAAAGAATTGGACTATCATATACACAATGATCTTTTGTATCATTTGGGTAACTTTGTACTTGTCAAAATGAGAAGGTGCACATGATTAGAGAAGCACATACTTATCTTATTTTTAGTCATTTTGGAGTTGTTAACATGGCTGCACATTTGAAAATGTATTGTTACTTGCCCCGTATGTAGGAACATGTTGCCAAATATAGAAAGGGATGTACTCTTTGTGCCACAACCAAACCTAGTAATAGGAAACTAGAACTTTACACTCCTCTACCTATTCCTACTCACCCATGGGAAAGTATCTCCATGGATTTTATGGGGGGTTTGCCTATGACATAAGGAAAACATAACTATTTATATGTGGTTGTGGATAGATTTAGCAAGATGTGTGTTTTGATTCCTTACACTAAGCAAATTACTAGGGAAGGCACTGCACACTTGTTCTTTAAGCATGTATGGGTTCATTTTGGTTTGCCTTCTTCAATTATTTTTGATCAAGATTCTCGATTTATTGGGGAGTTTTGGTCAACTTTGTGGGGACTAATGGACACTAAATTAAAAAAGAGCACTACATTTCATTCGCAAAATGATGAGCAAATAGAGGTTGTGAACCACACTATGGTACATTTTCTTAGGGGTTATATCAATAAACATCCAAAGTTATGGGATGAATAATTGTGTTACACACAACATGCATATAACTAGACAATTCATTCTTCTACTATGAAATATCCATTTGAAGTTTGTTATGGATACTTGCCTAAATCTCCTCTAGATGTTTTCTATGGATAGGATACAACTGTTGGTGAACCAAAAGAAGACATTCAAGCTAAGAAGTTTATTTAAAAAATATAGCTCATACATCAGACTGTTCGTACTCAATTGGAGAAAAGTCAAGCCAAGTATAAAGCCAGACATGACAAACATCATGTTGATCACTAATTTGTTGTAGGTGATATGGTATGGCTTCACATTAGTAAGGAAAGACTAACAGGTGAAGGTAAAAAGTTAAAACCAATCTGGTATGGTCCTTTTTGGATTACAGAAAAAATTGGCACAAATTATTTCTAGTTAGATTTACCATCTTACATGCAGATTTATTTAGTCTTAAATGTGGAAAATTTGAAATTGTATGAGCCTCCAATGATTATTGATCATGATGAAAGTGTATCCATTCTTTCTGTTGATAATTTTGCTCTTGAATATCTAATATAATTGTAAGAAGATACTATTCTTGAGAGGAATTTGTGGACTTTGTGAAAAGGTGATGTTGAATATATTCATGTTGGTCTAAAAGGGATGCACCCAAACAAGGTCAAATGGATGGAAGCCGAAAGGGTGAGGGAGAAATACCCTCACCTCATTACCAATTAATTTCAACTTTTGGAGGTCCAAATGTTCCCAGTGGGGTGAAGTGATCCAAGTCGATCCATGTACCATTCTATTTTTAAAAGTCTTTAATTTCTAGTTGAACCATTTTCACATCAAATAATTCATCGAGAGATTTCCAATTCTTCTTTTGGAATACAAAATGGAGTTCAGATGTTCAAGATATAGCTTGCTGAAGTATTCTTGTGACAGGGAAATAACGGGTATTGAAAAGTGACATGGCATTGTTCTAATATGCCAAGTGGTCTAATAACCATTTGACACTTGGAAATATGAATTTGTAAAAAAATGGTTTGGTGTTTGTTTTGTTGATAGCCTCTGATCTTTGAGATGTTGTCATATGAGGATCCATGGGCCCCACTATTTGTTCATTGGGGGCCCTCAGTGAGGATTGGAATACTCTTGTAGAGGGGTGCCTTGGCCTCCTATTATTCATATGTTATGGTATCTAAAATTTTATTTAACTCACAAAGTCTTCTCAAACCCCACCAATGTGGGATAAAGGTTTTACACTTTGTAATAAGAATTCTCAAACCAACACATGGCAGAGCCACAAACCACCAAGATAATCTTCCATGTCATCCACCTTCACCACACACAAACTATGCAAAGACCACATGCTAACCCACTATTCTCCATGGTTGGCTTAAGTATAGGCTCTTTCCAAGCTTACCACCTAAGTCCCCTTTTAAAAGGGACGTTGGCATTTCTTAAAGAAACTATCACCCTTTTTAAAGTATGAAATCCCATCTCACACAAAAAATGTGGGATAAGAGATAAGTGGAAAGAAAAAAAATGAAGGCTGATGGACTTGACCTTTGCACCTATCATGCAAAATTGATAATCTTTGACTGCTTGAGCCACGGGCTTGGAAGTGGTATAAAAGGAGCGAGCTTTCATTTGAAGAGGATGAAACTGACTGTGTAAGAAAATTAAGAAGGTTAGGAAGTAATTTATGCCTTTTATGGTCTTGGGCCATTTATGACAAGTTTGAGAGATATTTTTATAGGAAAGCAGAGACCAAAGAAGGTGAATTGAAGACTTGTATTGATTTTGTAAGCCATTTGTTACACAAAATTAATGGAAATGGTCCTCACTTTGAACGGACCCAGAGACGTAGGCTATTGAAGCCAAACTCCATTATCAATTTGTTGGTGAATTATTATGATTTTATATGCTATTTATTTTAATTATGATCTTCATTTTAATTCTATATTTAATTTCTTTATGCAAAATAAAATGGAAAAGTCGAGAAATAATATATCGTTTAAATGCAACATTGTGTTATTTGAATGTGCTACACTTGCATTTTTAGTTTTTAGATCAATTTTAAAACCAATGCATAATAAAATATTTGATTTCCATTCAATAAGATTGGCTCAACAAATTTGGGATGATTTTTTTCATAATTTGGAGTATGATTGTCAAAGATGTCAATTATTTGTTTCATTGATAAAATTGATTAAGATGAGACCTATAATGTACACATTAGGACTAAGAAAATCTAACATGGATGATGAAAACAATGAAATTATTGAAAATATACAAGATGAATATTAAATTATAGGCCCAAGATCATGCAATAAATATTGTAATGTTGCCTGATGTATAATGATAACTTGTGTATTACGTGTTGAAATAGGAAAAAAATGATTGATTTTTAAAAAAAGATAAATGCTTGATATAAATAGAAATACATTGATGAAATAAATTGAAAGACATGAAAGACTCAATGAACCTAACATTAATTAGCTCTGGGCATTCTTTAATAGAATTCCATAAAAGGACAATGCTATAGTTGATACTCTCAAAGAGTTTCTCAATTTTGGAAAGATAATACAAGAGTTTTTCCCAATGCAAGAGATGTTGTGAAAAGAAGGGTTATTTATTGTAACCATGTACTACATTGAAAACATTTATTAGATATGACTCAAACACAATTGTACTCTAAATTATTGTAAAAACATCCACAAATTTCTATTTGTTAAATATATTTTGAGATGGAAAAACCTTTTCATGTTAAAATAAATCACACATGCACCACTTGTTATTGTAGGAAACATGTTGAATTTTCAATGCACTTTGATGTTTTTCACCATATTCATTGTAATTTTCATTATAACATTTTAATAGAGTGTGGCATTGAATTTCCACCAAAATAAACCAAGGAATTTATTCAAACTATCTTTTGTAAAAGATTGGATGGCCAATTATTCTACAACAAATCATCCTTAAATGGAAATTATAGCATTTGTGGTGGATTACCAAATTTAAGAGAATATATCCATGAGGATATTACAAGTCTAATTAGATAAGAATTAGTTGGTCTAAATAAATATAAATTAGTGAATTATTAAATAAAATATGGCAAATAATCTAAAAGGTGTGAGCTTGTTACAAAAAAAATACGTGTTTCTAAGTTTTTGGTCAACTTTAGGGAGTAGATTATTTATGACTATGGAAGGCACACACATAGGGATATATGGTTGGATGAACATTTCAAAATATGAAAGGATACATTTCCACTTGGTTTCATTATTTTAGTAGTTGATTTTATAGAGAATTACACATTCAAACCCCAAATAGAAGTTCAATCGTAGTATTACAAATCATCACAAATTTCCATATTCATTTATATATCATTCATTCATGAACTTGATAGTAAAAATAAATAATGGAAAATATTAAGGGAGTACCATTTCTATATCAAAAATGATAAATCACATTGTTTAGAGTATGTACAAGGTTGTATTCAAAAGTTTTATGAATAGTTGAGTCAGAGGATCATTACTTTTAGTTAGCATTACATTTCGTCAGATAATTGCACATTACAATTCAAAAATGCATGGATATTTTATTGGTTGAGTAGGATGTAAAATACCACTAATGTAGGACACATTTGGAGTTTCATTGAAGCTGGCCATGGAAAAGGGGAACATGATGGTGCTATAACATTTGTAAAAAGAGCTGTTGAAATTTAAAGAGGGTGTTCATTTGAAAAATGAAAAAATTATAGTTGAATGGTGTAATGACAACATGTGTCATGGTGGTCAACCAAATTCTATAGTTCGTAGACATTTTTCGTTAGTGGAGGAAGAACACTTGGAAAAGTATAAGGATTTTATGATTCTAATGGGTTCAAGTGACCTCCACTCATTTCATAGTTCAAATGCAAGTTATTGGACTATTCATATGACACACTTGGGTAGATGATTAGAGTTCCAAACCTCTAATGCCAATTAGAACATATAAAGCTCCAACAACATTATAACTTATAGATATGACATCATAAGATGAGTTAGACCATGTATCTAATCTAGTATATCCAGGTAGAATATTTTTTATTATGTACAATTTATTCTCATTATTTAATATATCTTCATATTATCGCTAAAAATGATATATTATGATACAAGGCATGTTTTTGCAGTTATTTGAGATGAGGATACTAAAGGCATTGGTTACTACTTGTGTCAGTGTGTAGAGAGAAAGAAAAAATTAACTTCCCTAGTTATAGATAGAGAAAGCATTGACTATGTCACTAGGTCAGTGGTAGTCACTAGAACATGGTTTCAATGATATATTATAAAAAATTTAGATAAATGGTTGTTTAAAGAGTTTGAAATGCACATGAAGATACTGCACTATGAAAATTTGATTCTTGTAATGAATATTCAATTACAAAAATATCATGGGAGGACATTAAATAGGAAACTATGAAAAGTTTGATTGTCAGATCATGAAGATATTCTTGATACTATCAAGGTTAGAGAAGATCCTACTAGTTTGTTGGATTTAAATATGGAGGTATGTTGACTTTTGAAATGTATATGTAATCAATTTTACCAAATGTTTTTTTTTCTAGGTAGTACATATATAAATTTCTTTTTTAATTACTTACTATTTTTTTTCTGTAGGTTAGTGGTGCTATATAAGCTTCCACCTTCATGTGATTGGCACTATCAAAAAATAATTATATATTCTTGAAGCTAAGAGAAGCTTCGGTTTTATGAATATTTTAACTTAGGCTAAAAAATTACATTTTTCTTGTATTGGGAAAGGTATTCTTGAGGCTGGAATGGATGGTGGGTTTGTCAATCAAGCTTGAGGGGAGGCCAAAAACATGGTACTAGATGTTATATACCCCATGTATGTGTTGGTGGTGTCAATTTTCACTCATGAAGAATTTAAATAGGAGTTTTACAACCATAAATTGAACTTTGACAACATTTGTTGTCAGAATTTTTGATCTCTAGAATGATAGTAAAAATGCACTTCTAGGTGGATTCAAACATCATGGTGGTGTGATAATATGTAATTTGACTATTTGGACATGATAAAATTTATATAATGAAAGGTGGAGGTCTTTGAGGTAGAAATGCTAGTTGGATCTCGAGAAGATGCTTATTCACTAACAAAATCTTGCATTTTTGGACCCATCACTACAACTTGTCTAATGGATTGATATAAAATATTCATCCTAAGTTATTTATGGTGTGATTAGAGGGATTAATTAGGTACATGAGAGATTTTATGGTTCATGGAAATGAATTAAATTTTTAATTTTATGCATGTTTGAAATAAGGCTAAAAAATTGCATTTTTCTTGTATTAGGAAGGGTGTTCTTGAGGCTGAAATGGGTAATGGGTTTATCAATAGAGCATAATAAGAGGCCAATAACCTATTATTATACATTATCCACCCTAAAAAAGTTGTAATTTTTATTTTTGACTCAAGAAGCATCAAAATTAGAGTTCTGCAACCATAACTTGAACTTTGATAACATTTGTTGTCAGTGTTTTTGCTCTCCAAAACGATAGTGTTTTTACACTTTACAGTGAATTAAATTTTTTTGGTGGTGTGATAACATGAAATTTTCCTATCTATATGTGATAAAATTGATATATACAAGGTGGAGGTCCTAGAGGTGAAAATTCTATTTGGAGCTTGAGAAGTTGCTTGTTCACTTACAAAAACTTGCATTTTTGAATCCATCACTACAACTTGTCAAACAAATTGATCTCAAAAATTCCACATAAGCTCTATAGGATGAAATTATAAGGATTAAATAAGTATGTGAAGGATATTATGGTTTTTATAATTGACTTATAGTTTTAGTTTTATGCATGTTTGAACTTAGGCTAAAAATTTGCATTTTCCTTGTATTGGGAAGGGCTTTCTTGAGGCTAGAATGGGTGGTGGGTTTATTGATTAGGCCTAAAGGGAGGCCAAGAACATATTCCTTGACATTATCCTCCCCATATTACATGTTGGTGCTAACATTTTTCACTTAGTAAGCATCTAAATAAGAGTTTTAGAACTTGAACTTTGACAACATTTATTGTTAGTGTTTCCATATTCCACAATGGTAGTGTTTTTGCACTTTTGAGTAGATTAAAATGTCATGAAAGTGTGATAACATGTAATATACCTATCTAGACATGATAAAAGTGATATATTCATAGGTGGAGGTTTTGAGGTATAAATTCTAGTTAGAGCTCGAGAAGTTATTTGTTCACTGACAAAACTTGCACTTTTAGACTTGTCATTGCAACTTGTCTAATAGATTGATCTCAAATCTTCCACCTAAGTGATATAGGGTGAAATTAGAGGGATTAAAGTGGTATGTGATGGATCTGATGGTTCACATAAATGGATTACATTTTTATTTGTATGCATGTTTGAATTTACGCTTAAAATTTGCATATTTTGTATTGGGAAGGGTGTTTTTAAGGCTGGAATGGGTGGTGGGTTTGTCAATCAGGCCTAACAGGAGGCTAAGAACCTGGTAATAAAAGTTATTCACCTACATAACATGTTATTTATTTCAATATTCAATCAAGAATCATTAGAATTAGAGTTCTACAACTACAACTTGAACTTTGAAAACTTTGACAACTTTGACAATTTTGACAACTTAAACTAGATACCTAGAAACTTAATAATTAATTAACCTATTAACCTATTGAAAAATTTGAAAACTTTGAAAATTTTGAAAACTTTCAAAACTTTGACAATTTTGATAACTTTGACAAGTTTAACAAGTTTAACCTATTGACCTATTAGGTGCTAATTTGACCTATTGACCTATTAGGTGGTATTGAGTAATTGACCTATTGACCTAGAAAGTGACTTGTTTTGGATCCTCCATTTAGTGTATGTGATATAATTAGTTTCATGTTATCTTTGAAGTCCCTTGAGGCCATGAATATGTTTTCATTTATGTAAGGTTGCAGGTGGATGAATGACTATAGGTGGTAACCAAGAAGTTACTATAGGTTACAATCAAGGAGGGGAGCTTGGTGTGATTCCACCAGGTTGGTAAGTTGTGAGTTATCATTCTATTATTTTTGAATGTTTTAAACCTATATATACCTATATACAAATGAGTAAGATATATACCCATACACCCTATTTTGCCTATGTCCATTCCAACATGAAAGTAAATGGTTGTTTCTCACAAAGGGAGCATGAATTTGGTGTAGATAATGATATATAAATTGAGAATGATCATTGAGGTGGAAGGTTAATTACTGTTTATATAAAATTCAATGGTAAGTAATCAACATACAATCCAACAAAATAAAGAAACCCTGTCTATACCCATTTTGGGTTAACAGTCACATTGCAAAGGGAAGTAAGAGTTATTTCTTAATATTTTCAAGTATGCCATTGAATATATATGGACTTGGAATATGGTCCCATAAACAAAGGACATTTATAATCTCTTATAATATTCATGATAGTTTTGAAATTGAACCAATACTCCATGTTATTGTAATAGTTGTATAAGGTGCCTTATTGTGTGGGGTGCCTTGTTGTGCCCTATATGTGGAATTTAATATTTAATTGTGTTTGAGAGATTATAATAGGTTAATTAATGTGTGATTTGACCATGTAATAACATATATGACAAAATACTAACTCCTTGAGACCTATATCAAGTTTTGGTAAGTTTGAAACCTAAGAGGATTGCCTCGTGAGAAGATAGTGAAAGAGTGAGAGGATGTTTGTGAATGGAATGTATGAAATGAGTTAGAGAATTAATGTGAGAGGTTTTTAAGAGGTCTAATGATACCAAGAAGTGTCTCTAAAGTGTACATGAAGTAGGTACAAAGAGCAGAAGGCCATTAAGCCTTAGTGATAAGAGTGTCATTAGTATTTTCTACTACACACAATGAAATAAAAACTTTAATTTTAAAAAATATATAAGATCCAATAATTATAGCATTGAAAATAATAATTTTTCAATTCTTATTTTTGCATGTAAAAAATTAAACATGATATTCAATAGATAATAATTTTTAAGATCAAAACAACATCATATAATAACACATAATGAAATAAAAATAAAATATAAATTAGATAGATTACCATGATAAGAATAAAATATAGGCACATATATGTCCAATATCAAAAATACATATATTTCCATGATAGGCATACAAAAATTACATCTACCAACATAGTATCTAATGTTGGTTGAATGTCATATGTGCATATACATTGCCAAAAATGCATCAATTTTCATATAGGCATACAACAAAGTACATCTCATGTGTAAGACATCCTATTCATCAAATAGCCTCCCTCTCTTTGCCTTCCTCAAAGAAGACTCTCCTTTGGATGTCCTACTAGTATATGAAAACCCATCTAATGTCTTAGATTGCTCCAAGGTCTGACTATGGATCCTATTCTCATAACTAGCTTACAACTGAGCCTATTCAAATACAAGAATTATTAAAAATTTAACATAAAATATATTAAAACAATTATTAAGAAATTAATTTTAAACTACAATAAAAATCATTTAAACATGTGCACTTAATTCAAGATTGAAATCCTAATCAATCTATTTTTCATGCTCAATCAAGTAAGTGATGGGCTCATCTATCTAAATAAGTGTCTTTACTATGACAGAAACATGATGAATTTCCCCAGTCACCATCTGATTAGGACTATTAGTTATCATAGGACAACCCTACATACATAATACATTTACATAAGTTATATTTTCTTGGAGTACATGTACTAAAATTATTAAAACAAGTCAATTTTTATAATTCAAAATTATAAGAACTAATATATACCTCTGCTAGTGTTTATGCATATGACATTGCATCATCAATTCCTATGTCTGTCTCAGCTCGTAGAGAGTGAGGAGTGTTTACTCTAGCCATAAACTATTCATGTAAATATGGTCTCACTTAGTTTTATCTAAAGTACATCAAATCTTATATATGGAAACCAAAAGGATCAATAAAAACACTTGTATTTATAAAATATCTGTCTATATAAGCACATGAATGTAATGACACATTATAGGGAAGAAAATAAACATGCACATGAAAATACACTTAGATCTAAATTGATAAGACATATATTGAAGAGTTAGAGCAATAACCTTGTACAAAAACTAAAATTAGATGATTAAAGTGAAAGGGAATATATAATATACTAATTTCTTGTTTTTCATTGATAAATATAAATATACATGGGTCAAGATCTTCAATTTATACTATTACATGTTGGATTATATTGGTTGTTGATTTATTACTTGTCTAAAACTATGGGTTTGACTTAGGTAAGACCCTCGTAACTAATTCCTTTTGTATTAATTTTAAAGATTAATAAAACATTTAAGGATATTTTAAATTATGTTTTAAAGGTGCCTACATTTGATGGAGTAGAGTGATGAAATATTATTGGATTCCTAGGATTATAGAGAAATTAATGACTAATGATTTGGCCACACTATATATAATATGGATACTCTGGATTGTGTAGGTGGGTTTTTATGTCCCATCAAGTAGATTCATTTTCAACGTATTCACCAACTAATATGTGTCATAAAATAGTTTAATTTTCCCATAAGTCCCTTAAGAGTAAACTATCACTTTCAAGGTTATTATTAGGATACTAAGATTGTTGGCTAAAGGAAATGTTATCGCCTTAATAGAGGATTGCAATAGAGTTATGATTGTTAATTGGGTGTAATAATTTGGTGATGATGATGCACATAACATATGTTTTAAGTATGGGGTAAGACTAGTGGGGGTAGTTTGGGTAATTATCCTGACCCTCTGAAATGATATTATAGGGATCTTTTCCTCCTATTTGGTGGGAGAGAAAGGGACATATTTCCTCTTGTATATATGGGAGAGAGAAGATGGAAATTTTAATGGATCTAAGAGTTGTTAGTATATTATTATAGGGATATATATCAGATCATGAGGTTTATGGATATGTTTATCAACCACCCTACACTCATCATGGGCTAGGTGTACAAGCACATAACCCCTTAACAATGAGGGTTAGAGATTGGGATAGGGGGGACCATTAGGACTTCTAGTTGGATAGTTATGCCACCATTTAGAGACTTTCCAGGAGTGGTGGACACATTGACAATGAAATATTTGGTAGATCTACTATATTAGGGTTTTTAGGATAGTTTGTGAATGAGGTGGACACTCTAGTACCATTGCAGGTAAAATTGGGAGAGTACTAATTGGAGTACATTTATAAAAATATCATGTGTAGGTTACAATTATGGTAAGATGCCAACATAAGTATAATCACTACCATAATATGTAGATACTTAGATGTAGAAACAAGCATAGGATATAGGGTGAGGAGATGAATTTTATGGGGAAATAAGGTTGAGCATACACTTGTTAGAGACGAACAAACATGATAGTGATAAGATGAGGTATAATTAGCAATTATACTAGACTAACATGAAGTTACCCACGTAAAGTAGTGAGTTGGTTTATTTTTAGTTACTTTCTATGTTAATTTCTAATTTATTACTCAATTATTATTTCTTAATGTGACTAGAGATCTAATCTCTTATTTTGTTTTATGGTTTTACAGTGAATCACTTAGTGGCGAAGCATGATTAAATAAACTTTAGTTTGGATTTTATAGGTGAGGATTATTTTAGTCTCGATAATGTTTTGGTGGATGTGCTTCTCCATGTGTGAATAAACAAGCATACATATGTTTTTCTCACCAATTATCATACACATGCAGAGTTCCCTTATAATAAGAGAGAGATAGCTGGCATAGAGGAAAATGTGGATGGTTTAGAGTCTCAAGTGAAAACTCATAATGAGATTTTTAGGGATAGGAGAGATTATGCTCTATATAGCCAAAAACGAGTGGGAGGTACATCACCCATGTAGGTATAAGCAAGAGACATAAAAGTAGAGAAATCATATCCCACATCACTCATCAAAATTGGGACATTATCATAGGAGTAGGATCCCTAGGCACAACCTCTAGATGGGTAAAACTACCTCCAATAGGACCTTAGGGTCACACCATTGTATCTATTTTAAGGAATAGGATAACATCATTCCATGAGTGTGATTATGAACATAATGTTCATCAAGAGAGATATACCAATATATTACATGGAATCATCCATTGGGGGAGATCATGACAATGGTAACACACATTAAAGATCGGATGAAATTACCCACACACTAAATAAAGTGAAAAAGGCCTTAAATTTAATGGATGAATCTTTGTTATGGATGCTAACACTTGGATAATATGTATGAAAAAGCACTTTGGGATAAGATATTTTTCAATAAATAGTATAGACATGATATTTATTTTACAAATTTTAGATGAAGCAACCTTGTGTTGGGACTATCAATAAATAATTATGAATTTAGATATGCCCATAGTCACTTGGGTGAGGTTCAAGGACAGACAACACTACTTTTTGGATATCTACTTAAATGATAGAGTAAATTCATTCCATAACCTCTATAAAAATTCCAATATTAAAAAGGAATATAATTCCTATTTTTTAACCTTTCTTTAGTACATGGGAAATATGTAAAAAAATTATTTTTGCATATAGGTTTTGTTATTTTTGCATTAATTCTTGAGAAGAGAAGATAAAAATTAGATGCAAAGAGAAAAACATATATGTAAACAATTTTTACCTCTATATATGTAAAAGGTGTCATCCTAATAGAGGTAGATGCAGTCATGGATGGCCTAATAATTAGATCCAAATATGAAAATAATGGCTATTGCAAATCGAATGTTGTAAATGCTAGTTGTGATGATGAATGAACCGTCACCTCCTATGACATAAAAAATGACATATCTATTATATTAAATTTATATATAAATCAATTTTTGGCTTATAAATTAAATTTATAAATATACCTTAGACTTAACATGACATTTATATAAAATTTACTTGTATCTATGTGGTGACTGTTGTTTGCACACCAAATGTGTATGCAAAAAACTCATCACTCATAAGAATATGATCTAAGCCATCTGAACCA
>JARHVA010009935.1:162500-165000 GCA_037957365.1 Torreya grandis | reverse complement strand
ATATATACATATATCATATATTAGGGGTGTGTATATATAGATAGGGTGTGTTTATATACTAAAAACTCTCTCTCTCTCTCTCTCTCTATATATATATATATATATATGGGTGATGTATATATAGATAACTAAATCACCCCTTATTTTGACAATGAGGTAGGCAATATATTTATATAGGGTGTATATATATTGAGGGGGTATATATATATATATATATAACTACATATATATATATAAATATATATATATTTATATATATATATATATATATGTAGTTATATATATATATAACTACATATATATATATATATATATATTTATATATATGTAGTTATATATATATATATATATATATATATATATATATATATATATATATATATACGCCCTCAATATATATACACCCTATATAAATATATTGCCTACCTCATTGCCAAAATAAGGGGTGATTTAAGTATCTATATATACATCACATATATATATATATATATATATATATATATAGAGAGAGAGAGAGAGTTGTGAGTATATAAACACACCCTATCTATATATACAAACCCCTAATATATGATATATATATATATATAGCCCATCAATATATATACATATATCATATACGTATGTATGTATGTATATATATGTATATATATTAATGGGGTATATACATATATCATATATGTATACATACATACATACATATATATATATATATATATTTATATTAATGGGGTGTATATATATATTGATGGGATATATATATATATATATCATATATTAGGGGTGTGTATATATAGATAGGGTGTGTTTATATACTCACAACTATATATATATATATATATATATATATATATATATGGGTGATGTATATATAGATACTTAAATCACCCCTTATTTTGGCAATGAGGTAGGCAATATATTTATATAGGGTGTATATATATTGAGGGGGTATATATATATATATACATCACCCATATATATATATATATATATATATGGGTGATGTGTATATAGATACTTAACTCACCCCTTATTTTGGCAATGAGGTAGGCAATATATTTATATAGGGTGTATATATATTGAGGGGGTATATATATATACATACATACATATATATATATATATATATATATATATATATGTATGTATATGTATGTATGTATGTATGTATGTATGTATATATATACCCCCTCAATATATATACACCCTATATAAATATAAATATAAATATATATATATATACCCCTCAATATATATACACTCTATAAATATATTGCCTACCTGATTGCCAAAATAAGGGGTGATTTAAGTATCTATATATACATCACCCATATATATATATATATATATATATAGATTGAGTTTTGAGTATATAAACACACCCTATCTATATATACACACCCCTAATATATGATATATGTATATATATACACCCCATCAATACATATACATATATCATTTATGTGTGTGTGTGTATATATATATATATATATCTTGAGTTGTGAGTATATAAACACACCCTATCTATATATACAGACCTGTAATATATGATATATGTATATATATACACCCCATCAATATATATCAAAGGGAGTGTGTGTATATATAGACACACCCATGCCTACCCATGAGATATACCCCTATATATATCAAGTATATACCCCACTCGATATGTATGTATGTATACTTATATGGAAGGTGGAGTCTATATACATACCCCATATGTATGGGGGTGTATATACACCTCACCTCACCCCTTTCACACACACACACACACACACACACACACACACCTATATATATATATATATATATATATATATATATACACACACATACATACATATATATATATACACACAAATACAGATATATATATATATGGGAAAGGGGTGAGGTGTATATACACCCCCATACATATGGGGTATATATATATAATCCACCTTGCATATAAGTATACATACATACATATCGAGTGGGGTATATACTTGACATATATAGGGGTATATCTCATGGGTAGGCGTGGGTGTGTCTATATATACACACACTCCCTTCGATATATATTGATGGAGTGTATATATATATATATCATATATTAGGGGTCTATATATATAAATAGGGTGTCTTTATATACTCACAACTCAATATATATATACACACACACACATATGATATATGTATATATATTGATGGGGTGTATATATATAGATATATCATATATTAGGGGTGTGTATATATAGATAAGGTGTTTTTATATACTCACAACTCAATATATATATACACCCCATCAATATATATACATATATCATTTAGACACACCCACACCTACCCATGAGATATACCCCTATATATCAAGTATATACCCCACTCGATATGTATGTATGTATACTTATATTCAAGGTGGAGTCTATATATATACCCCATATGTATGGGGGTGTATATACACCTCACCTCACCCCTTTCTCTCTCACACACACACACATATATATTAATATTATATATA
>JARHVA010009935.1:0-160000 GCA_037957365.1 Torreya grandis | reverse complement strand
AAGGTGTATATTTATGGTAGTAGTGTGCGCATATATTCATATACACCCACTCTCTTCCCTCCACCTGCCATTCTGTATATAGAGAATATGAAAGGGGTTTAAATATGAACATCAATCTTGGCCATATATTATTAGTTATTATCTCTCTTGGAATTTTGGGTTATTTAAAGAGATAAATATCCAGTGGGGGAAAAGTGTCAGAGACTACCTAGCTGATCTAGATTTGTAAATTATTCTGAATTGGTCATACATGGAATTGGTCATAGATGGAATGGAAGAGATCTGTAATTTTATCCAATCTCTTCCATTCCATGTATGACCAATTCAGAATAATTTACAGATCTAGATCAGCTAGGTAGTCTCTGACACTTTTCCCCCAGTGGATATTTATCTCTTTAAATAACCCAAAATCCCAAGAGAGATAATAAATAATAATATATGGCCAAGATTGATGTTCATATATATATATATATATATATGGGAAGGGAGGGTTACATGACCCCCTCCCATCTCTTATATGTGCACCTCGCCTCACCCTCCTCAATATATATACATCCCCCTACCTTCTCCATCACCCCCTCTCCCCCACCACCCCACACATATATACCTCTATTTCTTTGGGCTACATATGTGTTTGTTTAGCCCTGTCCATTGCTATTTCAGGTTGTTCCACTTGGAAACAAAAGTGCTTTATGAAAATTTTTAATCTTTTATTTGTTTTTATAAAAACTAGTCCAGTAATGCTAAATATTTATTATAGTAACTTTATTTTACTATGTTAAGATAAGTTAAAGTTACATAGAAATTATCATTTATAGTAATTATTTTACTATGTTATATTAAATATTTTCACAAGCATTTATTTTATTATTAGCTTTAAAATAATTCAAGCTAATATTTATTTATTTGATAAAAGGATTCATGATTTGTTGAGTAGATATTTTAATCCCATAAGAAAGTTGTCTTATTTATTTAAAAACATGTGGTTGCAAAATTTTATTATTAATAAGAGTGTCAGTGTCAACTATTAAATTTTTTTATTAAATGGAATTTATATTTTTTATTTTTCAAAGAGCTATCCTTCAACAAATTTTGAATTAATAGGTTTGGTTAAATTTAAATTTTAGCCATGATCAAGAAGGAAATTTAATTTTTCATAGTCGATCCTCAAATAAAAAAGCAAGATAATATATATTGCTATCATCTTCCCTCCTAAACCTCACAACATTTTTAATTGAATTTAATTTGTCATTTACAAATGATAGTAGATGTTTGATTAAAGATGAAATATTTATGCTAGCATGTGTAATCAAGAATTCTACTTAGAAATAAAAATAAATATTCTTTTTGTTTCTGGTTGATCTTTATTTATCATAGAATGAAGCCTATATTTATTTTATTTTATAGGCATAAACACATGAATTGACTATTTTTCACTATTTATTAGACATGAAAAGGTATGTATAATTTTATGTACATATTTTTATTCTCAAAAGTTATTATAAAGTGTTATAATCATAAAAAAAATGGCCTCCCAAAGATTCAATAAGACTAATCATAAAATTTGGAAGATCCACATTAAAGTCAAACTTATAGTTAGAAAGTTATGGAGTGTTGTTAATGGGAATGGAAAACCTTCTTTTGGATGACATGCGATAAATGAAATTTATGTTCTTATCATCAAAAATATAAAAAAGTTATGTTACTCATCCTATTGAGTGTTAAGGATGAATTATTACTCAATGTAGACAATCAAGAATATTTTAGTGAAGCTTGGAAACTTATTGAGTCAATGTATTAAGGTAATTTCTTTTATAAAATTGTCAAACTTATTCTTGAACTCATGACAACCCCCATGATATATGCTGAAAAAGTTGTTAATTTTATTGCCAAAATTAAAAATATCAAATCCCAATTAGATGGATGTAATTATAATTTAATTCAAGATATTTTCTATTTGATTATTCAGTTAAATATTCATGAGAAGTTTAAAAAAATATTTTCACTCTTAACTCTAAATATCAATAAAGTAATGCATCCCTAATCTCACTACACTTTTATCTATTTTCATTTAATAATAACAAGTGATTATGAGATAAGGGCGGGCGTGGAAGTTGACCCTAAGGGTGGGCCTCATTTGTAGGAGGCGGTAATGCGCATTTTCCATTCACATGGCCGTGGAGGGATTTCATTCAATTCAAGGATGGTGAACCTTTTGCAAGCTTTTCAGGAAATAGAAGTTACTATGAAAAGGTTCTTCTTTTTGTACTAGTAGCTAGTAGTGACAGTGATGGGTAGTGTGGAGATAAAGGGATCATCTTACAGAGGTGACGCGTCAAACGCACTCTCACAGATCTACACAGAGCTGCTATACTATCCTAGCGTAGATGGAGCCAAGACATTTCTAGGGGATTACTAGCATTACACTCATCAAGATGCTATCCATCTCCATCTGATGTTGCAAGTAGTGTGATTTTAGGGTTTGAGGGCATGGTGGAGCATGGCCTTTTTCTCGACATGGCTACAACCATCATTATTGCTAGATCTGATGGTGTCTCTGTCAAATAAAAGTGACAGAGAAACCAAAGGTACTTTGTGGAATTTTAATGTCCCAATAAATGCTTGTGTCTCATTATTATTTATTGTAATGGCAACCTGCATTGTTGGCCAGGGCAAAATGCTAAAGATATATATATTTTTAGCATTATTTACCCTACTTGGGTACTTTTATTAGACTATGTTTGTGGTTTTAGGTCCCTGTAAAACCTGATTTTGATGTTGCTCTTTAGTAGATTTTAGGACTGCTTTTCCTGGTGGTTGTTAATGCTTTATCTTTCTTGATTTTGTTAAAGGGTTTCTAGGTCCCTTCAAAACTTGCTTTTACCGTAATCTAAAAAACAAGTGATTATGAGATTTGATTCTAATGAAAATTCCACTAAGGCACTTCTCACTCAAAATAATATTCCCAAAAACAATGTAACTATAGATTTAATTTAAATTGCAAATCAAATTCATCCAGTGTCAATAATAAGGATAGGAACAAGAAACCTATAAAAAATAACCATAGAGTCAAATTTAATGGGAATTGTAAACTCTATCATAAATTTGGTCATGAAAAAGAAGATTTTTATAAAAACAAAAATGGACCCAATTATAAAAACCCTAAAAATAGCAAAGGGAAAAAAATTCTAATCATAACTCAAAAGAAAATATTAATCAAGATCAAAATTATAATATTATTTTTATTTATGCTTGTCTAATATTTTATCTGATAGTAAAAATATATATGAAAGGATATATTTAATAAGAAACTAAACAAGGTAAATCAAAATTTTCAAATGGATTTTTAAATGATGTTTTGTATGTTCCAAAACTCAAGAAAAATATTTTATCTTATTTTCAGCTAACACATGATAATTTAATTATAACACTTTTTAAGGATAATTCATACATTAAGATCAATTTGGTTCTTTAATTACTGAAGGTATTCAAATGAATGGTCTTTAGTTTTTTACTAATTTTTGTTCTACATCTTATCTTTCCTCCCGAATTAGAAATGAATCTCAATTATGGTATGAAAGACATAGACATGTTAATTTTAGGAATATTTATGATATTTTGAGACATGATATTGTAATAGGATTACCTAAAATTAAAACATATAATAAAATGTATGTAGCTTACATACATGGTAAGCAACACACCCAACTTTTTCATAAACAACATGATGTAAACTCCTCTCATCCTTTAGAACTTATTCATGTTGATGTTACAAGACCAATTAAAGTTGTATCTATTAATTGATATTTATATACTTTGACTTTTATTTATTATCACACTCAAATGATTTGTATTTATTTTATAAATTAATAAAAATGAAGAGTTGTCTAAATTTAAAGAATTTAACATTTTCATTGAAAAATCTTCTAACCTAAAAATTAAGAAATTAAGAATTGATGATGGTGGAAAATGCATTTTTAAGTAGTTTGATTAATTTTTAATTTAATATGATATTAAAAAATAACTATAAACTCCCTATTCTCCATGGAAAAAATGGAATTATTGGGAGAAAAACATGATTGTTCTATAAATGGATCGACTATGTTGCATTTAGCAAGTGATTCTAAATTTCTCTAGGCTCAAACCATGAAAACTAATGTAAATATTATTAATAGAGTTACTAATAAATTTTTACATATTTATTATCCTCTATAAAATTGGTCTAATAAAAAATTAAGTGTTACTCACCTTAAGATATTTGGATGTCTTGCTTTTATTTTTATTCATAAAGTCAAAAGAAAGAAACTTGATCCTACCACCTACTCTTGCATTTTCTTAGGTTATGGAGAAAAAACTAAAGGATTAATGATGTACAATATATATAAATGAAAAATCATAAAAACAAAGTGAATTTTCAAATTCTTACAAAAATATTGTTAACCTTCTATAGAACCCTCTCAAGTTTTTGCTTATAAAGACCTAGATACTTTTGTTCCTCCTTATGAAGAAATAAATGCCTTAATTTGAATAGTTTTGAGTCTTAATGGGAGCCTTATATGTTTTGTATTTAGTTTAAAATACCTAAATGGGTTGAATCCTTAATTCAATATTATAATCTTGAAAATCTTAATAAAATAACTAGAACTGAACATATTTATTATGCTTTAATGACTATTTATGAATGTAAATCCAAATATTTATAGGAATCCATTCAAGATGACATATGGAAATATGTTGGCCCTTCTCATTGTAAAAAAAATATTGTTAGTTATAGATGGATTTATAAAATTAAATATAAGTTAATTGGGAAAATTGACAAATTTAAATCTATGTTAGTTATTTGAGGTTCTAAAAAAAATCATGGTATTTATTATGTTGAAAGCTTTGATCTTGTAGTTAAATTGAGTATTTTTAGATTAATTATTACTCTTGTAGTTATTAATGGTTGGTAAACACACTAAATGGATGTTAAAATGGTTTCTTGAATGGTGACTAAGAAGAAGAAATATTTATGACTGGACCAAAAGGTTTTGAAGAACATAACAAATAACATTATGTATGTAAGTTAAAAAAATATATGTATGGTTTAAAACAAGATACCCAAGATTGGTATTCTAAAATCACAAGTATTTTTTTAAAAAAATAAGTTTTTATAATTGTTATTCTAATAATGATCTCTATGAAAATTGAAAATAGTCATATTATCTTAATTGTGTTATATGTAGATGATCTTCTCATTACTAACTTTAAAAGTTATTTGATTCTTAAATTTAAATATAAAATAAATAAATATTTTGAGATGATTGGTTTAGGCATGCTCCATTATTTTATAGGCATGATTGTATTTCAAGATGGAAAGTCCATCTTACTATTTTGATCTCAGTATACACATAACCTTCTACCTCTTACTCTTGCATTTGCATAGGTTATGGAGGAATAACTATAGGATTAAAGGTGTATGATTCATCTAAATGATAAATCATTTAAAATTTGATTGTTCAAATTCTTAAAAAAATATTTTTTTGAGCCATTTGTATAACCCTTTCAAGTTTACTCTTACAAAGACCAATACACTTTTATTCCTCCTTATGGAAAAATAGGTTCCTTAAAGGAAGATGATCCAAATTTGGAAAATTTTGATTTTGATGGGTAGCCTTCTCCATTTTGTATTTAGTATAAAATAAATAAATGGGATAAATCCTTAATTAAATCTTATAGTCTTGAAAATATTAATAAAATGACTAGAAGTCAACATACTTATCATGCCTTAATGACTCTTTATGAATGTGAGCCTAAATATTTTGAGAAAGACATTCAAGTTGTGTAATCTGATGTGGAGTATTAATTAAATATCAAAATTGGGATATTGTCCCTCCCATGACAAAAATAAATATTGTTGGTTCTAGATGAATTTATAAAATTAAATATAAATGAATTGGGAAATTAACAAATTTAAAGGTAGGCTAGTTGCTGAAAGATTTACTAGAAAACCTAGTATTGATTATGTTGAAACCTTTGTTCTTGTGATAAAAATGAGTACCATTAGATTAATTATTACTCTTATAGCTCAAAATGGTTGTAAAATGCACCAAATAGATGTTAAAAATACTTTCTTGAATTGTGACTTACAAGAATAAATATTTTTTACTCAACCAAGATGTTTTGAATAACCTAACAAAAAACTTATGTATGCAACTTTAAAGAAATCATTTATGGTTTAAAACAACATCCTTGAGCTTGGTATTCTAAAATCATAAGTTTTATTGAATAAGTATATTTTTATAATTATTATTTTTATAATGATCTTTTTGTAAAAATTGGTAATATTCATATTATGTTAATTGTTTTATATGTAGGTGATATTCTCATTATTTACTAATAGTCAAACTAATTTGATTCTTAAAGATAAATTTAAACTAAAACAATATTTTGAGATGATTGATCTAGGAATGATTCATTATTTTATAGGTATGGCTATATTTCAATATTAAAATTTCATTTTAGTACCTTGATATCAGTATATACATAACTTTCTTGTTAAATTAATAGGATTGATTGTAAAATTGATTCTACACTGATTAAATTTGGTGTTAAACTTGATGAAAAACTTGCATGTGACAGAGCTAATCCTACTTTATACCTAAAATTAGTGGGAAGTTTTATTTATCTAATTATTATGAGATAAAATATTTCATATGTTGTATGTGTTGTTTGTAGATTCATCTAAGATCAATATCTTGATCATTGAAAATTATCAAAAAGAACACTTAGGTACATCAAAGGGATTATTAATTTTTATTGATATTATTCTCCCATTGATAATAATAATTTATGTCATCATTGTGATGCTTACCATGCTATTGATGTTATAGATCACAAATCTACATATATTGATATGTGTTTAAGTTTGGTGCAAGTGATATTATTTGGAAAAATAGAAAGTAACCTAAAGTTTATATCTCTTCTACATAAGTAGAGTATAAAAGTGCTATGGAAAATATTAAAGAATAAATATGGTTATGAAGGTTTGCATAATAATTTCATATGGGTGTCTCTCATAGTATAACTCTTTTTTTTATAGAAAAAGTTATATAACACTAGTGAAAAATCCAATTTAACACCACATAATGAAGAATATTGGAGTTCATGTGTACTTTATATAATCAAAAGTTCTCAATTGTGATATCGATTTGTATTATTATCTAGCATGTCCCCTTTTTCAAAAAAAATTATGTTGTGGGAAAATTGGCCAATTCTAATATTTCTCCATTACTATTCACAAACACTATTCATTAGTTACTATTCACTAGCACTATTCACCATCACTATTCATGGTGATGTAGCAGATGATATAATTGATGATGTAGTAAATGAGGTGGCTAGTGGATGAGGTGGCATGGCCCACATCGATTCTCACATCAGTTTAAGTGCATATGCATAAAGTGGGACATTTCACTCTAATAAGGAGTTAAGTCAAGTTACATTATTGACCACATGATTTATTTCTTGGATTAAAAAGGAAAAGTGAGAAGCAAAGTGCATTTTATTGTGGGCTTAATGATGTGGGTATGTGGATAATTCAAAAAGAGGTTGGGGACCATAGTGGAGGCACATGGGCACATGGGCAAATAATTTCAAGTTCCCATAATTGATTCTCTCTCACATGGGAGAGATAGGTACCATTATGAAGGAATGGGGGAAGGAGATGATTTTATCTCTTGAAAATGATGACAAGTTTGTCATCATTGGTAATTTGTCCCCCTATGTGAAATGTTACACTCCATTTTCCCTCTATCTTTCATTCTTCCATATCTCTTCATTATTTGTAATTTTTATAAGTATGAAGATTCTCATTTGTAAATTTATCTTTATTAAATCATAAACCTAAAAATTGGATAATTCTAATATTTCTCCATTACTATTCATAATTACTATTCACTAACATTATTCATGGGACACTATTCACCATCACTATTCATGGTGATGTAGTAGATGATATGAATGATGATGTAGTAAGTGAGGTAGCTAGTGGATGAGGTGGCATGGCCCATGATGATTCTCACATGGATTTAAGTGCATGTGCATGAAGTGGGGCATTTCACTCTAATAATGGATCAAGTCAAGTAACATTATTGACCACATGATTTATTTCTTGGAGTAAAAAGGAAAAGTGAGAAGCATGGTGCATTTTATTGTGGGCTTCATGATGTGGGTATGTGGAGAATTCAAAAGGAGGTTGGGGACCCTAGTGGAGCCACGTGGGCACATGGGTAAATAATTGCAAGTTCTTATAATTGATTCTCTCTCACATGGAAGAGATAGGTGCCATTATGAAGGAATGAGGGAAGGAGATGATTTTATCTCTTGCACATGATGATAAGTTTATCATCATTATTAATTTATCCCCCTATGTAAACTGTTATGCTCTAGTTTCCCTCTATCTTTCATTCTTCCATATCTCTTCATTATTTGTAATTTATATAATTATGAAGCTTCTCATTTGTAAATGCATCTTTGTTAAATCATAAACCCAATCGCCCCCCTCTTCCCCCACAACCACCATCCCTAATTTGAGACTTGAACTTGTTTTTAAACCAAGGGAGAAATCCCTTAGATATTGTGAGATTATGAGGATGAAACCCTTCCTAGTTTCCATTGTGAATTTGAGGACAAAACCCCTCTAATTTGTATGATGTGATTCCATTCAAGAGTTACATTCGAGGTTCATAACAAATCCATAGTTTTAATGTGCAGAGTGTGGTTATGTGCATAATCTCATCTGAAGTTGTGTGAAGATTTGTGATTGTGGAAAAGTTTGTAAGTGTGTATTACAAATTTGTGTATGGTATTACATTCTATGTAAGTGTTTAATATGATATCAGTATTTAAATCTATCAATGTGAGAGTTTTTGTGTATTGATATTGTCTCCTAAAATATCTTATGTAATTCAGTTATTTATAATAGAAAACAAGACATTATAGTGTTATTAATTTTTATGGAAGTATTGTAATAGTAGTTATTTGTGTTGTTCATGGGTTATTCCCATATTTTATGTATATGTATTTTAGAATTAATAAAAATCAATTATTTTTCAAAATATACTATTTGGGTATATTACATTGGTATCAAAGTTAGTGATCTGACCAACCTATTGGTATTGTGTTATGTGATGCTTCCAAGTGACAGGGAAACTAGATATTGGAGAAGAGAGGAAAGAAAATTATAGTAAATAGATAGAGGAAAAATAGAGTCCATAAGTTCTAAGTTTGGTAGTTTGTATGAAAAGTATTAGACTCTATCTAAATAAATTAAGGTAGCCATGTCTTTTCATGATTATTTAGTAATGGCAGGGTTCATATCAGAAGAAGAATCATTACTAAATAAAGAAGAAAAGGTAGAACCAAAGCTTCAAAAAATTGTTAATGAGGAGAAATGTTTCTTTCAAGAGAAAGAAAGAATGGAACTAGAGGCACACCATGCCTTCGAAGATGATATTGTTGTGGTATCAAAGGAAGATTTACAAAAAATTAGGGAGCAATAAAATTTAGAGACCTTAAGTGAATCCATGCCACAGATGGAAGGTAAGGATTTTGATTTAGAAAATAATTTTGCATTGACTTCTAAGATTGAATTTCCACAAAAATTGTATCTTAAATAATTCAAGGAGGAATAGATGATATGTATGAAGAATGATATTGAAAAGAAGTTTCAAATGTTATGTGAGGATGGTTTTCCAAATGGCCATGTTGATGAGAAAGAAAAAGAATTAGAGTTTCCAAAAACATAAAGGAATCAACCCTTGGAGGATTTCACCAAGAAGATGGAATGTATGAATTTTTATTTTGATAAAAAATCTTCCAATTCTAGAAACATATGAAGTTAAATATTAATATGGCCTTATTGGAAGGCATAAGAAGAATGTCTTCATAAATATTAATGTTGGATGTGAGCTTGTGAATATTTTCAAACCAGCTAATGAAGGTAATCACTTTGACTATTTTTTTAATAATAATTCAAGGCATGAAAAAGTGAGCACAAGTTTAATGTAACCACTCCATATACCTCAAAGGAGTTGGTATGATTATTTATCTAAACTTTCAAGTTTTTTATACATAAGAATATGGGATCCAGGTAATAAGCCAATACACATGATGACATTTGATATAGATATTGATGTAATCCCACAAAAGTATTACTCAAATCATTCACTTTGGAATAAGTCTATAAGGAGACTTGAAGTGTTTGAAGCTTTTAACATAGATGATGAATTTGAAATGCCATGTAAGAATAGGATTCCTAATCTTAACTGAGCCCTTTGAGAACATAATTTTTGTGATGATTTTGATTTTTTTGGTCTAAATGATATTGATGTGGATTATGGTGTGCAGTGCCGCCATCCTTTGGGGGAGTACTCATAAAATCATCAAATTATGCAACTCAGATTTAGACCTGAAAGGAAGAAGGTAGTTATAAAAGGAATAGCCTATGGAACTCTAAAATTGGTCACAATAAGAAAGATGAGAAGGCTTTTCCAAAAAATCCAAGTTTTATGGGCACCATGGATGAACTGGTGATGCCTACCAGTTCATCCATGGGTGGGAAATGTATTCATAACATTTTTAATCAACATATTATGGTGTTGCATGACTTGCCTCTAATATTAATACCTAATGGAAGTATCAATAACATAGTAGAGTGGGGATGAGGTTCCAAGCCTATCATGATTGCACTTTACTACCACTCAAGGAGCTATAAAGAGGAGATCAAGAAGACTATCAAAGATAGTTACCACATTCCTAAGATTGATGAGCTCATTGATGAATTACATGGGATAGTGCATTATTCAAATATTTATTGGAGGTTAGATTACCATAATATCCACATAAGGTATGAGCATATTCCACATAGAATATTTATATGTTAGTGGGGACATTTTGAGTTCTTGGTCATACCTTTCGATTTGGTAAATGGGGCAACTGCCTTCTAGCCATGTATGAATTAGGTAATCAGGGATTATTTGAGAATATTTCTTTTAATTTTATTTAATGAAATTTTTATCTATGTTAATACTTGGGAGGATAATTTTATGCATTTTTATGTATTCCTTAAAATTCTAGAGTAATGGGCTCTCCTTGAAAAATAAATTGGATGTGAATTTAAGGTGACATAGATATGGTAATTCACTCATGTAACTACTACTCAAGATGTTCAAATAGATCAACAAAAGATCCAGGCTATCTTAGATTGGCCTCCTCACACCAAATTGGCATATTTGAGTAGATTTTATGGCATTTTTAGTCATTACAAAATGATTATTAAGGGATCTTCATGTTTAACAACACTTTTGATTGATATGACAAAGAAGGAGGTGGCCACAAGGACATAAATTAGGAAAAAATATTTGGATAAGATTAAGGAGGTAATGATTCATGTCCAATACTTGTTATTTTATATTTCTCACTTACATTTGTTATTAGAAAGTGAAACTTCAAAAGAAGGACTTGGAATGGTATTATTTTAGAAAGGGCAACCCATATCATTTAAAGGTTGGAAGTTTGAAGAATCATGCAAAGAAATGTTGGCCATCATACATGTGCTCAAGATATGATAATACTTAGCTTGTGGAAGATGTGGGGTGAAGACATCTCATAATAATTTGAAGTTATTGGAAAGGAGAGTGCAAAATTGGTATGATGGTATTATAGTTTTAATCAGAGTGGTGTAATAGACACATGTTGGGAAGATATTGATATTTTTTAGGGATCATAGTAATGTTCAAAGTAGAGAAGTTAGCCTAATTATGTTTTCATTTTTTTTTATAAACCAAAGATGAAAAAGTCTAATCATGCATTGCTTTGTGGTTTTCTTAAAGGATTGCATTAGCAAAGTTGTGAGTCATGCACATCTCTTTGCTATTTATCTATATGAGGACAAGTTGGTTATCAAAGAGGTAATCTAATTATATAAGTTGTGCAAAGATGTTATGAATTTCATAGATGTTGAGTGTGGATCCCTTTGGGGCTATCACATGACCACGGTGGCATGTTTTGGGGGCTTAGAGAGCTCCAAGTATGTGGGAAATGCATTTCTCATGTACTCCACATGTGAATGGAATATTATTAAATGTTTATTTAATAATTTCCATGTTATTGGAAGTGGGATTAATTTCCTTATTTTTAGGGAATTAACTATTATCTTTATTAATTCCATGTGACTTCTTTTTTTATTGGAAGTGGGATTGACTTCCTTATTTTTAAGGAGATTAGTTATTTATTGGAAAAGGGAATGCCTTCCTTGTTTCAAAGAGTTGGTTGTGATCATATGTCATTGGAAAATATGATTTTTGGAAGAGGAGAGATAAACATGACAAATTCCTTCTTAGGTGGGATTATGGATGAACTTGCTTAGGTGGAGGGGAGTTATCACATGGTGGATAATACTTATATTGGATAATCATGGTGAATTTCTCCTTGTTTGGTGGATTTTCCTTCATTTTTTATATATACAGGTGTGATGTGACCTTTAGAGGATGATGTGTTGATTTACATAGATGGTTTATTTGTAGGGTGTGGCTTTGAGGATCAGAGTCAAAGTACAGATATTTTTACAAAGTATAGGTCTTATATTGTAGGGTGTGGTATAGAAGCTTGTGAGATATAGTAAACTGAAAGTATAGGTGAAAGTGTAACATTGCTTTTATGTAGCATTTTCTATAGGAGATATTCTATCTCTATGAGATCTCATTGTAATATTGTTTTATTTGAGGACTTTCTTGGTGGATGTATCCTACATTGGGTGACCCACGATAGATCTATATTATGTGTGATTTTTATCTTGTTCTCTCTATTATTGATTTCATAATATTTGTGATTTGAGGAATGTTTATGTGATGCATGCTAGTGCATAATTTAGATCTGATTTATTATCATATTAAATCTAGTTTAATGTTTTTTAATTCCTAACTGGTATCAAAGCCATTATTTGTGTTTTGTTGAAGTGGCAAATCACAAGAAAGGTTATTATCTTGAGTGGTAGCTATGAGAGAAGAGATCAAATTTAGGGTGGTGAAGTTTGATGGTAATAATTTTGGGTTGTGGAAAATGCATACATAAGATTACCTATATCAGAAGGAGCTCCATCTCCCCTTGAAAGGGAAAGTAAAACAACCTATAAGTATGAGTGATATGGATTGGTCATTGCTTGATAAGAAGGTATGGGATCCATATGGTTATGCCTTGCATATTCTATTGCATTTAACATTTCTAATGAGAAAACCATAAAGGATATCATGGATAAATTTATAAAGTTGTATGAGAAACCCTTTGCTTCTAATAAATTATTTCTTATGAAAATATTATTTAGCATAAAAATGTCTGAGAATGGTTGAATTGCTAATCATCTAAATTATTTTAATATGGTTGTAAGTATGCTCACTTCTGTTGGAATTAAGTTTGATGATGAAGTTATATCTTTGCTAATTTTGTGTTCTTTACCTGATAGTCGGGATAGCTTGATTATGGTTGTGAGTAATGTAATCCCTACCAAGGTAAACTTAAATTTTGAGGATGTTGTAGGTGTAATTCTTAGTGATGAAATGTGAAGGAAAATCACTAGTGAATCATATTCAATTAATGATTTATCTATTGATACTAGAGGGAGGCAAAAATATAAGAGCAAAGGCAACCATGAAAAGTCAAAAGGCAGATCTAAATCCAAGATGATATGCTAGAATTGTGGGAAGAGTGGACACTCAAAGAAAGATTGTTGGTCACTTCAAGATAAGAATGCCAATAAGGAGGAAATTAATGAGGTAGATGTGATATTAGGTAAATCATGATAGGATTCCTTAATTCTTTCTATGGATAGTTTTTATAAGTATTGGGTATTATATTTAGGGGTTTTTTTCATGCCACCCCACATAGGCATTATTTTACTAATTATGTTTAAGAGAATTTAGGACATGTATATCTTGGTGATGAACCATCTGAGATACTAGGGAAAGGTTGTGTTTAGGTTAAAATACAGAGTGGGAACACATGGATACTTAAATATATTAGACACATGCCTATGTTAAGATAGAATTTGGTTTTAGTGGGGCAATTGGGTAGTGAGGGTGTTTGGTTATGTTTACTATAGATTTTTATAAAGTTACCAAAGGTGTTCTTGTGATTTTGAGAGCTAAGAAAGTTAATACTTTATATTTGATAGTAGTGTTGATTCTTTTGATTTAGTCTCTACAAATGGAAATGCAACTATGTGGCACTACAGAATTGATCATATGAGCCATAAGGGCATGAAGATATTAAAAGACAAGTTACCTAGATTAAAAGACATAGATATAGACTTTTATGAGAATTATGTGTATTGGAAATAGAAGTAGGTTAAGTTCCTGAAGGTTGGACCCAGAAAGAAAGAACACAATTTGGAGTTGGTACATTCAGATGTATGGGGACCAACTATAGTATGTTCTATTGGTGTATATAATTATTATGTTACTTTTATTGATGATGTAGCTAGGAAAGTTTGGGTTTATTTTATTAAAAAGAAATATAATGTATTTGACACTTTTAAGAAGTGGAAAGCCTTGGTTGAGAATGAAATAGGTCTCAAGATAAAATGTCTTAGATTAGATAATGGAGGTGAGTATTGTAGTAATGCTTTCTTTGATTATTATTTTAACAATGGAATCCATATGCAAAGGATGGTTCCAAGAACTCCACAACAGAATGGGGTATCTGAAAGGATGAATAGAATAATAATGGAATGTGATAGGAGCATGAGGTTACATGCAAGGTTGCCTTTACAATTTTGGATAAAAGCAATTAACATGGTAGTATATATGATTAATAGAGGACCTTTTATGCCTTTAGATGGAGGCATCCCTAAACAAGCTTGGTTTGGTAAGAATGTTCATTATTACTTTCTTAGATTCTTTGGATGTGAGGATTTTGATCTCATTAAAAAATATGATAGGACCAAGTTAGAGGAAAAATAAGAGAAATGTACATTTGTTGGTTATGGTGAGGATGACTTTGGTTTCTATTTATGGAGCATTAAAGACAACAAAATATGTTGGTCTAGAGATGTAATCTTTAATGAAAAAGTCATGTATAAAGATTAGATGTAGGAACATAAATAGAAAGAGTACACAGTAATGGATGATATTGTAGATGGAAAAATATACAATGATTCATTTTAGGAACCTTCTACACAAAGACCCCAAACTCCTATGGTAAGAAGGTCTTCTAAGGTAAGAAGAGCACCTAAATGTTTTTCTCCTTATTTAAATTATGTATTACTCATTGAGCAGGTAGATGCTAGGATAAAGTGGGAACAAGCCATGGATGAGGAGCATAGATTTCTCATGGAGAACCGAACATGGTATTTGGTAAGGCTACCCAAGGGAAATAGTGCATTGACAAACAAGTGGATCTTCATAATAAAAGAAGAAGATGATGGGATAAAAAGGTATAAGGCTAGGATGGTGGTTAGGGATTTGCATAAAAATTGGGTATTGATTTTGATGATATTTTCTCTCCTATTATAAAAATGAATTCTATTAGGATTGTTCTTGGTTTAGTTGTAGTTGAGGATTTGGACTTAGAATAGTTATATGTGAAAACTTCTTTTTTTCATGGTGATTTGGATGAAGATTTGTATATGAAGTAGCCATAGGGATATGAGGTCAAAGGAAAGGAAAACTATGTGTGTAGAGTAAAGAAGAGCTTGTATGGCTTGAAACAAGCTTCAAGACAATGGTATAAGAAATTTAATTATTTTATGTTGGAACAAGAATATCAAAGGTGTAATTCTGACCATTGCATAGACATCAAAAATTTTAACGATGGTTTCTTTGTTATTTTATGCTTATATGTGGATGCTATGTTAGTTGTAAGAAATAGTAAACATCATATTGATATGCTCAATAAATAGCTTAATGACTCATTTTATATGAAGGATTTAGGTGTTGTAAAGCAAATCCTTGGTATGAGGATTATTCATGATAGAAAGGAGAGGAAGTTGATCTTATCCCAATCAGAGTATGTGAAGAAAGTCTTGGAAAGGTTTAACATGTTGGATGCTAAATCTATTGGTAATCCTTTGGCAGACCACTTCAGATTATCAAAGGAGTAGTGTGTCAAGATATAAGATGAAAAGCTTAAGATGTCTAAGGTACCTTACTCATCGATAGTTGGTAGCTTAATGTATGCTATGGTTTGTACTAGGCTAGATATTTCACAAGTAATGGGAGTTGTGAGTAGGTATATGAGTGATCCTGGTTACGAGCATTGGTAAGTAGTGAAATGGATTCTTTGGTATTTGAGAGGAACCATTGATGTTGTCTTATGTTATAATGGATTAGATACTATTTTTCATGGTTATGTGGACTCAAATATGGTAGGGGATATTGATAGCAGGAGGAGTATGATAGGTTATATATTTACTATTAGAGATACAATGGTTAGTTGGATTTATAGGATATAGAAGGTTATGGATTTGTCAACCATAGAGGGAAAGCATGTTACTTCCATAGAGGATAGAAAGGAGATTATTTGGTTACAAGATTTTATTCAAGAGTTGAGGCATGAGAAATAAGTTTGTAACTACACATTGATAGCCAGAGTGCTATTCATTTGGTAAAAAAATCCACTTTCTACTCAAAGATGAAACACATTCAGTTATGTTATCACTTCATCAGGACAAATTTGGAGGTGAACTTAGTGATGCTAGAGAGGATTCATACTAGATAAAAACCTATGGTATGATGACTAAGGTGGTCACATTGGACAAGTTGAGACTATATTCAGATTTGGTTAGCCTTAGTAGTCATGGATCAGTGATAGATTTTGTTCAAGAGAAATGATCTCCAAGTGGGAAATTGTTGAGTGTGGAGCCCTTTGGGGCTATCACATGACAATGGTGACACATTTTGAGGGATTACAGAGCTCTAGGGATGTGTGTAATACATTTATCATGTACTCCACATATGAATGGAATATTATTAAATTTTTATTTAATAATTTCCATGTTAACTTCCATGTTATTGGAAGTGGGATTAATTTCCTTATTTTTAGGGAATTAATTGTTATCTTTATTATATCCATGTGAATTCCTTTTTTAATTTTTTTTAAGTGGGATTGAATTACTTATTTTTAGGGATATTATTTGTTTTTTGGAAAAGGGAATGCCTTCCTTGTTTCAAGGAGTTAGTTGTGATCATATGGCATTGGAAAATGTGTTTTTTGGAAGAGGAGAGATAAACAAGGGAGACTCCTTCTTAGGTGGACTTATGGATGAGCTTTCTTAGGTGGAGGAGAGTTTTCACATGGTAGATAATGATTATATTAGATAATCATGGAAAATTTATCCTTTTTGGTGGATTTTCCTTCATTTTTTATATATACAAGTGTAATGTGACCTTTTTAGGTTGATGTGTTGATTTACACAAATGGTTTACTTTCAAGTTGTGGCTTTTAAGATCGAATTCAAGGTGTAGATGTTTTTTTAAAATGTAGGTGTTTTATTACATGGTGTGGTATAGCAATTTGTGAGATATAGTAAAGTGCATGTGTAGGTGAAAGTGCAACATTGCTTTTGTGTAACATTTTATACAAGAGATATTCTATCTCTATGAGAGTTCATTGTAATATTGTTTTTAGATTACTATTTTATTTGAGGAATTTATTGGTGGATGTAGCCCACATTGAGTGAACCATGGTAGATCTGTGTTATGTGTTATTGTTATCTTGTTCTCTCCATTTTTTTCATAATATATGTGATTTGAGGAATGTTTTTGTGATGGATGTTAATGCATAATTTAGATATGATTTATCACCATATTAAATATGGTTTAAATTTTTTTAATTCATAACAATATATGGTATATATTCAAATGAATTTTGGCAAAAGTTGGATCACTTGATAAGAATATGTGCTAGACTATATGGACATTATAGTTGGGTTCATCATAATGGCATAATGAATCTGAGCATCATGGTCTATAATTATCTAAGGACAATCAATTTTAGGAAGGGAGGATTTTTCATGTCCTTATTTTTCAAAAACATTGATTTTGAGGTAAAATTGGTCAATTACAATATTTATTCGATGGTATTCACAAGCACTATTCACCAGTTACTATTAACTATCACTATTCATGGTGATGTGATAGGTGATGCATCTAATGATGCAATAAGTGAGGTGAAAAGAGGATGAGGTGGCATGGCCAAGAAGGGTCCTCATATGGGGTCTAATTCATGTGAATGAGTGGGGAATGAAACTCCACTAAGGAGATAATTCAATTTAAATTATTGACCACATGATTTGTTCCTTGGAGGAAAAAGGCAAAAGGAGAAGCATATCACATTTTATTGTGTGCTTAATGATGTCGATATGTGGAGAAGTAAAAACAAGGTCAGGGACCCTCTTTGATGCATTTGGGCACATGGGTAAATAATTTGAAGCTCACATCATTTATTCTCTCTCACATGGGAGAGATAGGCACCATTATGAAGGCATGGGGGAAGGAGATGATTTTGTCGCTTACACATGATGAAAATTTTGTCATCGTTGGAAATTTGTCCCCCATGTGAAATGTTACTCCCCATTTCCCCTCTCTCTTTCATTCTTCCATATCTCTTCATTATTTGTAATTTATATAAGTATGAAGCTTCTCATTTATAAATGTATCTCTATTAAAGCATAACCCTTGTCCCTAATTTGAGACTTGAAATTGTTTTCAAGCTTCCTAACTTAGGATGAAACCCTTCCTAGTTTCCATTCTTCATTTGAGGATGAAAACCCACTCATTCATATGAGGTGATTCTATTCAGGACTTACATTTAGGATTCATAGCATAAAAGAGTTCCAATGTATAATATGCAATTATGTGCAGAATCTCATCTGAAGTTGTGTGAAGATTTTTGTCTATGGAAACATTTGTAAGTGTGTATTTTAGATTTTTTTTTTATGTTATTAGATGTTATGTAAGTGTTTAATATTATATTAGTATTTGGATCTATTAATTTGTGAGTTATTGAGTATGGATATTGTCTCCAATAATATCTTATGCAAGTTAGTTATTTGTATTAAAAATAAGACATTATAGTGTTTTTGGTTTTTATGAAAGTATTGTAATAGAAGTTTTATGTTTTTTTCATAGGTGATTCCCATATTTTATGTATACATATTTTATAATTAGAATAAATAAATTATTCTCCAAAATATCCCATTTGGGGATATTACATTGTCCTAAATATGATCAAATGGTAGATATATTTTAGAAACCACTCTGTACTAAAAATTTTTACAAATTCAAAACAATTTTGGACCTCTCAAGAATGTTATTGAGGGGGAGTGTGTATGAAAATGCCACCTCCTAATAGTCATGTGTTATTTTTCATCTCTATACTTCTTATCTATTTTAAAAGTATTGTAATAACTCACCATACATGATTTTTATGTAAATTTAACCTTATGTGAGTTTACAATGTACCTAGTAATCAAGCATGTTTTGTAATGGTCTGGTCCTTATGTTATTAAAGACTCTAAATTATTGTAAGCTTATCCATGAGCAATTGTGGTATATAGTCACACAATTATGCTAACCTAAATAAATATATGTGGTTTATGGTTTATAAATTTTTTTTATAAGAACGTGATATTGATTTGATAAAGGTGTTTAAATCCTTGGAGTGTTACATATTATCCTAAACTCATTATGTATTCCTTACATATAGTAATTCCTTTTGTATAAAAAGGTGACTATGACATATATCCCCACTAAACATTAAGGGGGAGTGTTGGAACAATAATATTTTTGGGGTTACAATGTGGCCCACATTGTTCCATAAAATAGATAAATAATATATTTATTATTTAAACACAAATAAATATTTAGAAATTTGATGTACAAGTAATAAATTATTATGGTTTATTTAAATGAGTGGATCAGTTGGTTTTAACTATTGAAAAGTATTATAAATATTTTTTAAATTTTATTTAAAAAGCATATTTTTATGACAATAAAATATTTAAAAATTTGTTGTATGAGTAACAAATTATTATGGTTAATTTAAATAAGTGGATTGGTTAGTTGTAATTGTCCACAACTATTATAAAGATGTTTTAAATATTATTTAAAAATCATATTTTTGTAATTACAACATTGTGATTTCTGAGAGTGGTGGTCTTTGAACTTTATGTGAAGAATTATGAAGAATGAGGTGAAGAAGAAGTTTACTAGGTCTATAAATGTTTCTCAAATAATGGAATGAGATATGCAATTTTTTTAATCTCGTTGAGGTTTTCCCATTTTAAAATCATGTAATGTTTCTTCTCTTTTATTTCTTATATTATTTCATTGTTATTATAAGTTATATAATTAATTAGTTTATCTATTTACCTATCAATCATATTAAACAAATATTAGATTCATTACATTGGTTATTTTGAAAGAATATATGTCTACCAAGTCATTTAAAGAATTGAAAGCAGACGTTACCCCATCATATATAAGAAACACTTGGATTTATAACCAAAAACATGTAAAATAATGCTTAGGTCCATACTAATGTATGTCAAAGTCAATTTTCACCTTATATCAATGAAAGACCCAAGTCTTTAACAATCATATATGTCATATAAGTATTTTGATGTCAATTAAAAGTGGCCATATTAGCATATATGATAATTTTAATCAAACCTTAGGAAAAAAATTATTTACCAAGTGTCAACAATGTTTCAAGTGCCATCACATGCTAATGTCACAAAGTGAACTCAAACAACCTAAGCTCTTTGAAATCATATCCATGTAAATAGAAAGCTACAAACCTAAAAAATTATTTGTGATCATGTTCATACTATAAAATTTGGATCATATGAAAGTATTCCAAAGTTTTAATGCAAGAAATTATCAAATCATGCAAGATTAATCATACACTAGTTATTATATAAATAAGATAACAATTGAAATAAACCCAAAATTATCACATAACTATATATTCAATGTTTTTTTAGAATTCTATGAAGAGGCAAACATTGGAATACTGAATTCAAAAAATATTATGTTGTGATAATTTTATCACAACATGCAATATGCACAAACACTTTAAATGTTATGATTGTTCAAATAAATCAACATTAATGTACATCACATAAAATCATATGCACTAAATAATAGTTAAATAAATGTAAATAATTTGGCCTCCACTAAGATTTTTATAATTTATGACTAATGTCATCATATGTGAGATTAAGAATAATTTCATGATTAAAAATAGGGATACTAAAATTTGTTATAACACTGAAAACTTTGTTAGCTAGTTTCAAATGTGAAATTATGTTGTAATCACAATATATAATTTTAGAGACTTAGAAGTGTGATCCAAGGCAATCATTTTTTAAAAATATTCTCTAACCCACTCAAATAATTTATAATTAAGGGATGATTTATTCAAATAACATAGCATAAAGAATAAGAAATATTAAAATAGGTAAATTCAAGTTACATAAAAATCAATGCACTAACCTAGAATATCAATTTTGAAAGTAAGCACTATTTATAACAACAAAATATTATTACTTATTTATTTATAAAATATTGATCAGAATTTAACAAAGTATGTAAATATTTGATAAACAAATACTTACAATTATAGAACAAAAAATTATTGTCTTCTCCTTCATAATGATGAAAACCTCGTAGTTAAAGACAAGAGAGTTGGAATCAAACTAAAATGAAATAAAATAAAGAATGGAAAAAAAACAAAACAAAACAACTAGAGTAGGAAATAAACAAACAAATAAAATAAACTCAAAATTGATAAAATATATACAAAAAGAGAAATGAAACAATTTAACTGACATCATAAATTCCTAGTGTGAGACAAAATAAAGGATAAACCAATGTTGAAATATGACAATAGAAAAAATAATACTTATTCCATGAAAATGGTATAAGAATAATTTACATGTGATCTCTTTTAGTATAATTATAATGTAAGACATTACTTTTGGCATAAACACATTCATTATATGTCAAACTATAATATTTAAAAGAAATGAGACAACATAATAAAGACATCTATATCCTTGAAAAATAAAAACAAAAGCAATTCAATCACCATTAGATGTAATTTTAGTGAATCCAAACTCTTGAATTATGGATGAAAGGTTATTATTTTGATTTGAGAGGAATGAATATTTTTAAAATTAGGATAATGAGAGTCTAGTTCAAAATTATCTTTCAAATTAGTTTCTAATAAATAGTTTTGAATATTTTAAAAATTCACATATTAAATAGGAATTTTTGTTTTAAAGTCTATAAGATCAAAAAATTTAAATTTTCATAATCAACGTTATTTATCAAGTCTAGTGATTATGATGTAAAAATAGAAGAATAATGAAAAGTGTCATACTCACCTATCAGTATCAGATCATGATCTTGAAAATGTGATAAATAAAATATTTCATATTCAATTTCCATAAATTAATTACTCAATATAGTATCCACAACATCAAGGTCTTCAAAATCTTCTTCTATTATTATATCACTTAATTTAGCATAGTAGGGATCAAAAAAATTAATATTGAGCAAGATCTTTTAAATCAAAAGTTATAGGATAGTTATAAAAAAATGAATTAAATTTGTCATTGTTATATATATATATATATATATATATATATATATATATATATATATATATATATATTCATAAGTATAATAATCATTTTTGTTGAGAAAGCAAGTAAATTATAGCTAAAAATAATTTTCCATGTCTACATCAAGATCTTCTAGTTTATATTTTCTTAACATATCACTAATATTGATAGGGGTTTTATACACACCCCAAAAAATATTATGAGGTTTCCTCTAATGTTTCATGATCTTTGAATAGGATAAATATAAGGCAAAAGTTGTAGGATCTTCAATTTTATAACAACCTATTAGTGGAACAATGATAAGTGACATTGATTGTTTACCATGAGTGAATTGGCTATGGGTGAACCTAGATTTACTTGGAGTGGATGGAAAGATGATTATTATAATTATGGTGGTTATAATTTTAAAATAAATTTCAAAATGAGGGAAGAGTAAGGTATAAAATATATCATGTGGAAACCCAATGATAAAGCCTTTCAAGACTAATATTTGAATTCAAATAGGACAAGGAATCTATACCAATACTTTTTGCAAGCTGATGTAGCACACAAGAAATAAAATAAATTGAAGAGTCAAGGGAAGCAAGAATAAAGTATAATCAAACATGTAGAAATAAAAGGTTAACTAATTTTTAGATTATTATTGTACATCTATAAGAGGATTATTAAAAAATGTAAAATATATCAAAATTAACTATAGCTAATGTTGATTCCTAAAACTCTCGCTCTCAGCAAACAACTTCTTATGAGAAGCTTTATGGATGTGAGAAAAACATGAGATCTATGAATCAACCTATAGGTTTTTAGAATAGGGCTCTTAGAATTAATTAGGGGGTGAAAAAGGGAAGGAGGAAATGAAAATAAAACTAAAACCAAACTAAGGAAGGTGTGTTAAGATTCTTAAAGTATCTATTCCTAAAATTGCATAAAATAGATTGAATCCTTAAAGTATTTTAGATGATTAAAAGAGCATATGCATGATTTAAATCTTGAAATATGAATAAGAGTCAATACTATAAAAGCAGAGAACATACATAACAAACAACAATGGATTTCACTCAATTTGATTGTTGTGTAGGGAACATAATACAAAAGAATAAAGGGCAAAATATACAATATTCAATCCTTCCCAAGACAGGTACCTAATAAGGGTGTGAAATGAAAATAAACAACTATTGATATTTCTATTCCAAAACTAATTATTACAATCATTACTCTCTAATTTTAGTAAGAACACTTTATATCATCTAACCCCTCTTTTTATGAAGAAAGAAGCCTATAATATATAAGCACAATGGCCTCATGAGGAAATGATATCTAGAATCAATAATTTTTAGGTTATGATGAGGCCTTTAGAATTGAAAGGGGGAGATTCAAGTCATGAGTGTAGATGGTCTTCAAAATCCCTGATATGGCTCAATTGTGATGCATCATGATTCCCATTATGCCTAGAATAAGTGTTGAGGTGATGCGTACCTACTTCAAAATCACATCTAGAATTTAGATTACAAATGGGACCTACTTCCCTCAGCCAATGGCATGCCTTTTGTTTAAATAATAACTCACTCCTTTCTTAAGGAACATTGTGATGATGCATGTCATCAACAAAAGGAACTGAGACTTAGCTAAAAATGAATAAGGGGAACCCCAAGAAAAAGGAGGATGATATACCACCCATTGACCTCATCAAACACATCCATTATGAAATGGCTAACTACTCTGAAAGTTCAAAACATAAATTACAATCCATAGTTCTTAGTGAATTTTAGGGGAGTATGCCTATGGATAGAATAACCAAACATTTCTCATTTTTTAGACCAGTGAAAGAAATATCAAAAAAAGGTGAGGCCCGCCAAACTTACAACTTCTAAAGAACATCTTTTAAAGGCACCCACTCTTCCTCCTTAGGTTGTGTTTTCTTCTTCAAAGCTTTGAAAGATCTATCCAAATCAATGATTTCCTTAAAGGATATGCTTATCAAACCTTGTACTACCACTTATATCTAAAAATCTAGCCAGTAAAGAGGTTCAAAAATGGTCTCCACCTTAAAGACACTTGGCACTTGACCAAGAGCTACAAATATTGTCTATTCATTATAATTTTTGATCAATAACTCTTTGATCTTATCCTCTAAGTGGAATGTGTTGTCTAGAAGGAATAGGAAGGGGAGTCCCAACTGGACCAACTGTTCAATTTGCCCCCTCATGTCTTTGACTACTTTTTCTAAGGCATCCAAAAATGCCTTACATTTTGATGTTGCCTTATTAAAATTTAGAAACTCATTTACCTTCATCACTACCTGCCTTCAATTAACCACCCCTACTTCCTAGAGCATCTCATCTACCATGCTATATAGCTTCTAGACTAGGAGATACAAATCCTAAACTTTAGAGGATACAAAGGCAAGGACTTAATCCATAAACATGCTTACTTGTGCTCTCAATCATTATGAGTCCATGATGAACCTAGTCACTAGATTCAAGTTTGTGTCCATGTTCTTTATTCTATCCCAATAGGATACATATAATTTTTGGACCATGAGGAGGATACGTATGGTCTGGGAATATGTGGTGAGTTCATTCTTCAACTATTATATTTATTATTCCTTGATTGAGGACTCTTGTTATATTTTCTACTGTATATGTTATTACATACTTGTAGATTCCAAGAGAATCTTATAGATTTGCATGATCTCTATTTCCTTTTCATTCATCTTATCCTTTATGGCCTATTTCTCCTTTTTTAGGACATCAATTTTGGCCTTCAGTTTTGAAACTTAGATCTGAAGCAGGGTCTATTGGTTGGATTCTACCTAGAATCTCTTAGTAGTGATGTGGATATGTAGGTCAAACCTCATCTTAGTGATATCTGTATATTTAGCCTTGGATTTTCTATTCAAGTGATCAATCGTAGTTTTCACTCTTATGATTTATTGCTTCTTTTCTAATTGATGGCTTGCATTGAGATAGTTTATGGTGATGGACTTCTAGCTTTCTTCCATCAACTCAACCTTATAAGTTGGTTTGGCCTAGCTGAGGTTAAGGATGATGGAATGTATTGAGTAATCCCCTAGGTGCATCTATTATTATGGATTTATTAATCATGGAACCATGTGTACAACCATCATAGATTATTTTATGGGGTCAAAAAATGACCATATATGAGGTAGCATTAGGGCCTTGGCTATTTTTCCTCTTCTCTTTTCCACCCAGGCCTCTTGGGATTTTCTTATAGTGTTCAACTATTGGTGGAATTACTCTTGTAATTGAATCATTTCCCCCATAAAGGGGGATCCTTGTGGTAAGCTAAAAGGAATCCTCACTTTCTGCTCTAAAGCATAAAATGTTATTCCCCCAAGGATGAATAGGTGAAGGGTCAATGTGGAAGGTGAGAAACATATGATGCCATAGATAGGGTGGTGGGTGATTTTTCCATGATGGATGAACTTGGGGAAGATGAAGGTGGTGGAGTGAAAAGTGGTTCAAGTGAGGTGATTAGTTGAGTGGTGGATAAAGGTGAAAGAACATTGGAAATGGTGGAAGGCAATGACAAAATGAAAATGAGGTAGAAGTGGAAAAGAGAGGGTGAGAAAAATGTACCTTCTTCTATTTTGGCCCAGGAGGAGGGTTGGAAGCTTGCACCTTAGAGGTAAGCTAAGATAACCCTACCTCAGGTTTCCCTAGGGTAATTTACACTTGCTATTAGGGTGTTGTGTATGGATAAGGAGGCTAGGTCATAGGCCTATGAATCACCAAAACTTCCTCCTCTTTCTTTGAGTGGGTATCCTCCTATTTTTCTTCTTTGACTGAAACTTCTTCCTCTTTTTGTGTTTCTTCCTCAGGGTGCTCATCTTAGAAGTTATTTAATTGCTCATTAGAGCCCAAGTCCTCAAAATTGAGATCCTTTTTGCCAATTTATTTCCTATAATTCTCATTGGAATCCATCTTTTCCTTAATCCAAACCCATTTTATGAACTATGCTCTCAAACACTTGGTCATATTCTTTATGGGATCAGAATCCTAGATTCGTTTAAAAAAAGACTCCTATGGTTTGTAGGTGTTTGAAGGGAACTTGGATAGATCAACATAATGCTTAATATCATTCTCCATTAGTGACCTCCACTCCTTGAAGTATGGCTATGGATTTTGGATGAAAGGGGTGGTGGTCTTCAGGGTGGTTATGTGGATGATCAGATCATATCTCCATTGGTAATTTATCTAATTTAGGTTGATCTCTACCAGTTTGAGATCAAGAAGACATTCTTAAAAACTCTTTACAATTGTAATTCCACCTCTTGAAAATGGGATGTTATATATGGCCTTTTTTCTTGCCTATGTCGTATACTAAATCCACCATGTCTAGTTGGCGGGCCAACTCCAAGGCTAAGGTTCTATCTATAAGCATGTGTGGGAGCAAGAATGGCTTCTCCTTGAACCCATGGACTCTGATGAAAGTGAAATGGGATATAATGAACAAATTGACTAGAATTATATAGTTAGTGAACCATGATCTCTAGTGTTCTATCATTATAAAGGTGATGGCCTCTTCACTGAGTTCAATCAAGATCAAAAAAAGGAAGCATTCTGTAAATTCATGATAATCCTACATTGATAACAAGATGCGGGTCCATATAGATATGGTGATCACTATGTGATGATATGTGCCCATATTAGTTGTGTTGATAGTGAAGTATAATGAAAATAACTTTGATATTTGATATAGGATTAGGTGAAGGAGGAAAGAAGAATACATGAAGGTATTAATAGGCTAAAAAATTTACCAACTGATTATGAATGGCATCAATGATAGCATCTATGAATTCCATATTTTAATATTTCTCCTTGATTAATGTCTTTAAATGGAATATTGCACCCAACTAGATGTCATGGACGTTGGTCTCTGAGTCTATTCTGAAAATGAATGCTAGCATAGAAAGGGTGTCTTTCATATCTTGTGTTATAAATCTTGAGAGAATGATGGGCAAAGGAGGCACTTTCATGTAATTTATATGGAGAGATGATTTGATTAAATTATAGTTTTGGACACAACTATCCCATACATTTTGTAAGCTCTCTATACCACATATGTTTATGCTGGAGTCGTTCAAGAGTTAGAGCATCTCCCTCATTGTATTGGCATTGATGTCCACTTTTAGGTGGTTACCTACAATAATGATAATGTTGGCATCATATCTCTCCACACATAGGGAGATAATCTCTAGTCATGGGTGCATGAGAGGCATCATGGATTGGGAAAGGGTAGAGCTCCATATCCTATAGCCAAATGACTTGAGGTCATTATTTTGAACCTTTTTGAACATGCAGGCATGGGCACCCTCCCTCATATTATTTGTGTTTTTTTTATCAATTTGAGATTTAAAATCCCATCTATAAATTCTAGGACCAGTGTGGGGTCCATACAATGCCCCTTTATGATGCTTTTGATGTTTGAAAATGTAGGCTTCAGTTGTGCAAGACTAGAAGCATATGACTTTATTCCTAAAAATTATAGTGGAAGGTCTTTGTGACCATCTAATTTAGGGGTTATTTGTTTCATAGGATGTTCGATATCTAACTATGATTCAAAATTTTCCAATTTATAATTCTTTTTAATAATCCTCCCCTTGCTTAAGGAAAATACTAGATATCAACTTTTTGCTCGAAATTATTTGTAATTATTTCCTCAATTTTGTGCTTGAGATCCTCTGCTTAGCTTGGTGCTCTTAAAAACTTCATGTTTTCAAGTATTTGTCTTGATGAGGAGATGGGTAATTATAGTCTATCACTCCTAACATGATCATCATGCAACCCATTTTTAATTTGGGCACCCATAAATAAGAAGGGTAACATACATGCTTGAGGAACATCTCGCATGAGATTTATGGCAAATCTTATGGGAAATAATGTAATATGGAGTTATTATACAATAATTATAGGGGGATCTGGGTAGATAACCATCTTTTGGAGATGATTCAAAAATGAACAAATCCAAAGAGTAGACATTTGGTGATGGGACAAAAATAAATTATGCCAATGACACTTATTTTTTAGGGAAGCAACAAAAAACAAATAGGAACAAATGAAAAAAAGGAAGCTAACTAACTATGTACAAAGGGAATCAATAATTCAATTAAAGTGATTCAAGTGTATTATGTTAATTGGAATATCTAAGGCATTGCCTTTTTCATCTACCAAATCAAATGCATTTCTCTTTATATTTCTAATGACATGAAAAGGTCCCCTCCATAGGGAGTCAAATTTTGCTTCCTAGCCCAACTTCATGGCCCTTTAATCATACTTGATAACCAGGTCTCTCAGCTTGAATCCTAGGTCAGATGCCCTCTTGTTAAACCATCAATTAATTACCTATTATCATATGACCTTATCATTACTAGCTTATTCTCTCACTTCTTGGAGGATGGGTAATTATGATTACCTAACCTCCATCACTCCATTCTCCCTATCTTGAGAGACTTTAATAATTGTAGAGCATGAATCTCCATCACAATGGGCATGACCACTTCCTTCCCATACACTAGTTCATACGAGATTGTCTTCAAAATATATTTATGAGTGATTCAATCAGCCCATAGAGCTATCTTCACATAATTATGACACTTACTTTGTCACTTAGTGCCTATCCTCTTCATTAACCTTATGAAGTTCTTATTTGTTGATTCATCCAACCCATTCCCTTGTGGGTAGTAGTTAGATGAAGTCTTTAGGAAGATGTCATTCCTAAGGGAAAATTTTAAAATCTTTGAGTTGAAGAAGGATTTTAGATTATTGGATATTATTATTTTTGGAGGGCCAAACCTTGTGACCAAATCCTTCAAGAAGTTGAGGATCACATTCTAAGTTACCTCTTTCAAAAGTGTTTCTTCAGTTTATATCATGAAGTAATCCATGGCCTTGAGTATCCAATTGTGGCCCAAAATATACATGGGATTGATCATCCCAATGAAATCCAATCCCCATTGTGTTAAAATCTCATTGATCACAATTGGGTTCAGTGGTATGGCCAAATTATTTCACTTTCCTATGAAAAATTAGCACTACGAGCATTTGTTCACCACCTGATGGCAATTTGAGAACATAATCATCCAGTAATATCCTACATGTATAATCTTGGTTTTGGTTTTATTTTCTAATAAATGACTACCCAAAGGGGAAAAATGCATATCATATAGGATCTTGATGGCTTGGTTGTTGTTGACACATCAGATAAGTCATTTGTTAAAGATCTTTTAGAAAAGGACTCCCTATACTAATGTGTAACTATCCCCTTAAAACTTATAGAATATTCTTTTATGTGTGAGTATGTCATACAAATAGTGATTAATTTGCATAAAGTGGGTCCTGTTAGCAACCCAGGACCCATCAATTTTGTACTAACTTACTAAAACTATTCCTGATGTATCTTGTTTTTCTATTAGGGCATCTACATACTGGGCCACATACTCAAAAATTCCTCTTTATCATACCAATATGGTTGTCCTAAATTAGAAATCATACTCCAAGATATTGGTGATCCAATTGGCCCTCTACTCTGTGATCTCTCCCTCCATTACATACTCTTAAACACTAGGATGTACCACATATATCATTATCTTTCTCCTTGCCACTAGGTGTCTAAAATATTTGAGGCCTTTGATAGTGGCAAAAGTATTATTATCATTAAAATTGTACTTCATCTCATGATTTAGAAAGTTTCTTGAATATAATGTGATAAGGTGTTCACGCTTCCTTTCATATTTCTTCTGAGTTAACATAGCTACTAAGTTATGTTCACTACCATAAACATAAATGATGAAAACTTTGGAGAAGTTAGGATTGAATAGTATGGGAGCAATAGATATTGCTTCATTAATAATTTCAAATGCTTCCCTTCCTTTAGTCATCCACTTCAAAGCTTGGTCTTCCTTCATCATTAATGTGTTTGGCCTTACTAGCCCCATGAAGTCAGATATGAATTGACTATGGAATTGATCTTCCCTAAAAAAGATTGGACTTCTTTCTTATTAACTATAAAATTCAAGTTCCTGATGGCCTTCACTTTATCCAAGTAAATAAAGATGCCTCCCTTGGATACCATGTATCCCAGTAGCTTACCTTGTGGGATGCCAAAATTACAAATTTTGGGGTTAAGGGATAGACCAAACTTTTGAAACTTCTAAAAAATCTTCTCAAAATGATCTTTTTTCTTCTTGGAGAACACTGTAAGATCATCTAGATAGATGAGGATGATTTTTTTAATTATACCTTTAAAGGATGTATTCATTGTTCATTAGAAATTTTCTCTTGCATTAGATAGGCCAAAAGGCATCTTTGCATATGTGAAGGTCCCCCACTTTATATTGAAAGTGGTCTTATGTTGATCCTCTTTATTAAACCATACTTTATTATACCTTGAGAATCCATACAATAAGGTAAACATTTCTACACCCACCACTATTTAGATGATCTATTGTATAGAAGGAAGGGAGTAATGATATTTTAGAGATAATTTATTCAAATCCCTAAAGTCCATGCATAGCCTAATATTTTTAGTTCTTCTTTCTTATTGGAAATTGGTTGGATACCCAAGTTGAATACTTGATTGGGTATATAATCCTTAAGTCAATCAATTTTTTCATTTCCTAAACCATAAGAGACTCAATCTTTGGGTTTACTAGCCTTTGTTTTCAGTGGATAGGTTTAGCTCCTTCAATGAGATATATAGTATGTTGGATTACCTCATGGTCATACCCTTTTAGGTTGTCATAGGTCCAGACCATAACCCCTTAATATTTTCTATAAAAAGATATCAATTGCTCCTTATCTTTTATGGAAAATTCTTTCCACACTTTCAGTTTCTTTCCTTCGACATTGAGCTCGAAGTAATCACCTTTGTCTGTGATAGAATTTATTTTGTCATTTCTCACATCATCATAATAAAATATATTATTCAAGTGATCAGTCTCTTTATAATATTTTTGGATTTAAATTTCATGATTTAATCTCTATAGGCTTCTTCCTACTATGCAAACTCACATGATTACTATAGAAACATGAAAATTTAGGTGTCACTCTAAAATACTTGAAAGTTATGATCATTGTTTGGGATGGTGGGTCTGATAATTACCCACACCACTTATCTTTTAATCAACAAATTAGTCTCTAGATTAAACTGGGAGCCTATTATTTCAATTATATCTACATCTACTTTTTTGGACCTAGGGATGGTTTGGATATTAAATGCTTAAAAATTCAATAAAATCCATTATCTAATGGTGATAGGAACTCATGTGGATGTTATTTACAATTGTGACTCCTTACACTTTCCTTACTACTAATTCAGAGTCTTTGAAGACTTTTAACTACTTTACACCCATATGCTCAACAAGGTTGAGGCTATGGACCAAGGATTCATACTCAACTTCATTATTTGTGTCAAAAAATTGGAAGCAAAAGGATCTAAGGGTTTCTTCTCCAAATTAAAACATCAATTAGATACCAGCTCTAGATCCAATTTTGCATTTTGCACAATCAAAATACATAGTTGAAAAATTGGACTAATTTTATGTTGTTTTGATCCTCTCTTTTATTATTGACCTCAGGGATGGCCTGATATTCATCATGGATTACATAAGTCCTAAGGCTAGTGGCATCAAAGTTCACAAATAGATCATTCTTGATAAAATCATTAACAAGGACTTCCTCTTCCATTCTCCTGTTGTTTTCCACTCTCTCTCTCCCTCAAGAATTTCTTTGCATTACATCTCTTTCTTGGAGGAAGAGGTGTGTGTCACTTCAAATTTCATCATAGAATCATTTTTTGTGTGCTCCAAATGCATCAAATTGAACAAAAATTTCAATTGTGATCCATTTTTGGTCCTTAGCATTAATTGAAACCAATCCAAAGATAAGTAACCACCATCTTGGTGGTGAAATATTTTGATAGACAAAACCCAAAGACTAGCAGGATGTCTATTACTACAACTTATTGGGTGAATGTGATATTTGGATAATAGTAAAAGGTTAGGAGAATATCCCTAATAATACCAATGGTTTGAACTTTATTTTCATCTAACTACATTACCACTTTATTCAAATGTTTATATTGAAGTTGCAGTGCACCTGTAATTTACTTAAGCATCACCATGGTATTGGTGCTAAAATAAATCATGGAATTGTGTAACATTTTGTTCACCATTATAAGAGTTAAATGAAATGGGTTAGGTTTTATTTTGCTTACCCCCATGTTGGAATTGATGAAAATATGGCATGTGAGGCTACACATTGTTACCTACTTCCTTTCCCATGTTTGGTGTTGGCTTTATAGTTGGGTTAGTTTGCACATGTTTTTCTTGGTCTTCCAATGCTTCTCATAGTAGGGACTTTTGTTTGGGGATGGACAAGACATCCCAAAGAGAAACATTATTTGGAGCTTTCTTTAGTTGATCTAACACATTAAATGACCCTTGTGGTTAGACCTCAAGGTCTTTTATCTTATTCTATGTTATTTCACTTTGATTTTTATATATTGGGGCTGATGATTAGGGTCTTGTATTTTTCATGAAAGTTACTTTGGGACTTATGAAGTCTTCTTGAGTCTCAGTGGGTCTCTTCTTGGACTAGGTGTATTATTCTAATTAGACTTGTGGGGTCTTCAACATGGGGATGTCACTCACATAAAATGCATCTTTGCCCTCTACCCAAGAGAAAAATGCATACTCTAAGGCTATCTCCTCTTCTTTCTCCAAAGAAATTACTTGTATTTTTGCCATTAGGATGGCATTTTCACCACTTAGGTATTGGTATCCATAAGGAGTTGAATTAGGTGCATTTCTTATCTTCATTATTCTACAACCTTTTGCTACAAATTACCTCTCAGGTAGTTCTGGGGCATATGCATGTCATTACATGGGAATCACCATGAGTTTGAGTCATTCACCAAGTTGTTTTGGCTAGTGATGAATTCTCTATTCAAATTTGGCAAGACTTTTTTCAAAGGATCAAGAACTAGGATGATTTGATTTTTAGGTCACACTTGATGGTTTAGTGCCTAATGATCTAGTGTCTGATGATTTAGTATTTTCCTTTGTTGATATTGATTGTGCTGATATAATGCCCTTCTATTTTGGTAATTCTATTATGAGGGATTTTGGGGCATAGCTTGCTACCTTTTGAGATTTATGATCTCATTTGAGAAGTTTTATAGAATGATTTTCATGTTATTCATTTCTAAAGCTAGTGTGGATGAAGAGGATGTACTTTTTTGAGAAGGTGGATATACATACATGGAAGGAGATGCTTGTGAGGGGATCAAAACTTCTTCCTTTGGTGGCATTGATATTTTTGAGAACATGGGCATTAGTGGTCATGGGGGGAGTTTCCCAACATCTATCAAATTATTATTTTTTCTAACTACCAAGTCATATGCATCTGATAGTGTGTGGCCTCCAAGATATTGAATCATAACTTCCATGTCTGCATTAATGTCCTTGAGGTAAAAGACAATGGCCATACCTATGGGAATTCGAGTTGCTATCAAGATTATTTTACAGGTCTTATGGAATTGGGTATTGAAATCAATGATAGCCTCTTATAGGGTTCTCTTAATAGTGATTAACTATTATAGGAGAGATGACTGGTATGATTTCTCATTGAATCATTTGAAGAATTTGTTACCTAAGTCATCCTAGGTGGTGATGGGGTTGGGTGGCAAGGATTGGTACTAGTCAAGAGTTTGAACTTTAAAAGAGGTGTTTAATAACCATAAGGCTGCATTCTATTGCATAACATAATATATAGTACAAATATTGGCAACATCATGAAGATATTACACTATACTTTCAAAATCCTCTCCTATGAATTTAGGGAGTGATTTTAAGGCATTATAATAAATAGGATCCCACATATCTATGGCTATTATAGGGATGAGTGAGCTACCACTATTGCATGCTACAAAGTTTCTTGGTGATCCTAGGCTCACCATTTACTATGGTTGTTGTGTCACACTAGACCATGTAGTCCCTCGATGAGTTATAACTATCAGAGGTGGTAGTAACAAACTTGGATTATGCACTATTTATGACTTTATGATGGGCCTATGGCACATAAAATTTAGACTCTAGTTAGGTATACTAGTAGTTGCATCCCACCAAAAATGCCAAAAAATAAAAACTATTGATGTCTAAAACTCTCACTCTTGGCAAATAGCTTCCTATGGGAAGCTTTACAGATGTGGGATGAAAATGTGATCTATGAAACAATCTATAGGATTTTATAAGATGGATCTTTGAATTAATTAGGGGGTGAAAAGGGGAAGGAGAAAATGCAAATAAAACTAAAACAAAACTAACTAAGTTGATACACTAAGATTCTTGAAGTATTTATTCCTAAAATTACATAAAATATCTTGAACCCTTAAAGTATTATAGATGATTAAAAGAGTATACGCATGATTTAAATATTTCAATATGAAAAAGAGTCAATACTATAAAGGCAAGGAACATAAATAACAAAAAATAATGGATTTCACTCAATTTGACATAGAACACCACATCATATTCATTTTTGGGTAAGGAACATAATACAAAAGGCCAAAGGGCACAATATAAAATATTCAATCCTTCTCACAAGGGCAACCTACTATGGTCATGAAATTAAAACAAACAACTGGTGTTATTTCTATTCCAAAACTAACTATTACAATTGCTACTCTCTGATCATAGTAAGGACAATTTATATCATCTAACTCTCCACTTCTATGATGAAAGAAGCCTAAAATATATAGGCATAATAGCCTCATGAGGAAATGACATCTAGAACTAGGCACTTATAGGTCATGATGAGGCTGTTGCAAATGAAAGAGGGAGCTTCAGGTTATGAGTGCAGGTGGTCTTCAAAATCCTAGATATGTCACAACTGTGATGCCTCATGATTCCCATGATGCTTAGAAGAAGTGTCAAGGTGATGTGTGACTCATCTAAAATCACCTCTAGAATTTTTGTTAGGAATGGAGCCTACTTCCCTCATCCAATGGTGCACCTTTTATTTAAATAATAAGTCACTCCTTTCTTAAGGAGTGTCATGATGACATGTGTCATCAATAAAAGGAATCAATACTTAGACAAAAATTAATAAGGGTAACTAAAGAAAGAGGAGGTCGATACACCAGCCACTAAAATCACCAAACACATCCACGATGAAAAGGTTAATTTCTTTGAAACTTCAAAATGTGGATTACGATCCATAACTAAAAATGAAAAAGTTCATTTTAAAATAGATACCTCATACACAATTAAATTGATAATATAATAGAATGATTTAATGTCTCAAGCAATCCACATAATTCGATAAGAATAAATATTTACACATAAAGATCAAGTCATGAAAAAATTCTTTGAATTTTCTATTAATCTCAATAGCCAAAATTTTCCTCCTTATTGTGACTAGGAGGTTACATGTATTTAAAAGATATAGATGGGGAAGGCCTCATCTATTTAAGCTTTACCTAAAATTACAAGTCTAGAAATAAAACCTCTAGTTAAAAAATAATGTAAGGATGCATGATACAATGATAATACTTCGAATATATTTGTTTTTTAGAAATAAGTTATACATGTACAATAATAGATTGGGAACTAAAGTACCACTTCGGTGATTACCATACAAATACATAATCATTATAAAATTAGAATATTGATGCAATGATGTTAATTGGATTAATCAATGAGGATACTACAATGGAAAATATGGCATGGACTAGGAGCTTTATGAATCTAGGGGTGCTAACTACCAATTATGTATGTGTTGTAGACCTAAAAGTTGCATATTTAGCCCTTATCACTTCACCCATAATCAACATTAAATTCTTTATCTATGACTTCAAAATTTATTAATGAAGGCTTCAAGATGTTGACTACCTTAGTCATTAACCTTTCTTGCTCTACCTCTAAGATCTTGAACTTAGCTACTAAATCCTTGGTCCTCATTACTTTCTCATTAGAAAAACTAACCAACTGCAGTACCTCTTCAATGCATTTATATATAGTACCTTCCATTTTCTGTTTAAAGTCTTCAACAACTGAGTGGAGGAGATTATCAAAATTAGGTCAGTTGACTATCTCCCCTATTTGGGTAGTCACCCTAATTACTCTCATGTCTTCCAAAATTTATAGTGATTCACTCTCATGATTAATAAAAAGAATCAATATTCTTCATTTGATTATGCCAATTTAGGGAGGCATCCCTTTTGTTAATCACATAATTTAAACACCAAGAAGCATCCATGATAGTCATCAAATTAAGCTAATCAAAAGCACTAATCCTAGAGCACTAGACTAATAAATTCATTCTTATCTCTTTCTCCTTCATCATATTCCAAAATGTGACAATATCTTCTCTATGGGCCTAACTAGTTAGCCTAGATACTTGAATATTAATACAGATGCTATACAATTTATAGATATGCTCTATACCTCAACAATCACCTCCTGAGTATCTTGTATAATCTACATTTGTTTCCACCTCTTTAAGGCTTCCTTAGTGATCTAGTGCATCTCCTTTAATTCCAACCCAATAGAATCCACAAAAGTATTAAAATCCTCAATGTATTTAGTATGATAATTGGGATTTCTCTTGGGATTTTTGGCCAATGAGAATAAATTTTCTCTTTGTTCAAATTCTATTTCTCCTTTTGTTCTTGTGTTCACCATATTCATCTTCCTCACTCTCTGTATACTCCCACTTTATTTTTCCAACCATGTGGAGACTATGGATAACTTTGTCAAAACTATATTTTTCATTTCATCTTTGACATTTTGCATCTACCTTACCCATTGAGGAAGATTTATAAGGTTGAGAGGTCAATGGAAGGGATGTAGTCACAGTGGTTGGTAGTGAGGCACTTATTTGAATGGGGACTTGGGGAATTTTTTTACCAACCACTTTCTATGGAGAGGATTGTTTCATTGGTGTTACCTCAAGTAAGAATCTAGTTAAACCTAGGTCTGTCTCCATAGTCATAGTTTTTTTTTGCATGGATGATGGTTGGGGCATGGAAAGTTCTAGTTGGGTTAACTTATTCCTAGGAGTTGGTGGCTTTTAAGGATCAAAAATAGAAATTGTGAATAAGTTATCAAAATGGAATGATTTAGGAGTCCTTATTAGTTTTGGTGAAGAAATAATATTTAAATCCATATTAGTAAAAATAGAACTAGATGACACACTATGTCACACTATTAGGCATTACTATAGGTAAACTTATAGCTAGAATTTATACATTAGGCATTAAAGAAATGATAGAAGAATCTACCTCAAAAATATTTTAACTTTTTTTTAGTGTGAGCCCAGTTAAGGTATATCCTCATTCTTGTTTTCCTAGACTCAAAGATTTTACTTTCTCTAGCTCATCTTATTCATCATCTAGTTTTTCCATGCTCGATTCCTAGTCTTCTTTTTCTAATGGTAATCAACCAAAGATATCAGTTGTTTTGGTTCATCTTCTTCTTCCAACTTCATTGTAGCCTATGAATTTTACTCCTCCTCCTCATAGCTTATTTAATAATATGGAGACCAAGTTAGGGTCTCTCTTTTAGTTTTCTATCCTAAAAAGGAGTAGGGGAATCCTTGTGATTCCTTTGGTATGTGGAGATAGGTGTAGTGGAGGGTGATGAGATGGTAAATGGGTTGTGGTAACAACTATGGTAGGAGGTGAAGCTGGAGGTGATGAAGTGGAAGGGGTGGTAGGCATATGGATTCCTTGAAGGGACTTAGGAGATTTGGGGGAATTAGGGGAAGTTGGAAATAAAGTGAAATCCAATTTAAATAATTCAAGGAAGCTCACTTTGGTGACTAAGGTAAGAGGATGTAAAAGAGTCATCACAAAACTAGTCTTCCTTTAATTAGATAAAGAAATGGTTGACCTCTCTTTGGTTGTTGTTTTGCCCAAGACTTGATCATATCAAACTGTGATGTGAAAGGGACCTAAGGACTAGGAATTCATCTCAAAATCTACCTCCTGAGATGAGGATTTGATTCCCTTTGGCTCCTAGGTTGATCTGGTTATTCTTGTGTGTCTTCTATTTCTAGGGAAAGAGGTTGATCTGGTGGCTAAGAGCCATGTGGTAGAGATGTATATCACTATTGAATCCATGTATCTAGGGCCTCTTCCTCTATTGGATCTAGATTATATTGTAGGTCCTATGCAAGTATCATATATATATTCTTTTCCTTCATATTTATCCAAACTTTAGAGTCATCTAAGGCATTTGATAAAACTTGATCATTGTCATAGGCCTAGTTACTATAAGCAACTTGTAATTTATTCTTACCCAAGATGGTTTTGAGATACCCCCTTATTATTTCCCTAGGATCCCATTATTTTAGTGATGAAAGATGTAGGTTGTAATGTGTCTAAACTTTTCTAGCTAGAATGAAATATGACCTATTCACATACTAGTGTTGGTTAATACTGAAAAGAGTTTTAAATTATTAGGTCAACTATCTCTGACCTAATTATTCATTAATGCTATTAAAAATATGATAAAATATCTCCTAATTAATAAGTTGATAAGGAACATGATGAAGAAATAACAAAGGAGTAGTCCTAGTACCCTCCACTCAGATGATGGTTACATTTGGGTACAACCAATAATCCCCCATCTTATTAAGTGTCCCTATTATGTTTTTTGATAATTTGGGCATTAGGGTGCCCTGTATAGTTTGGCATATATGAGGATATACCTCATTAATTATCCTCTTGATATCATTATTGTACATATGAATGAACATAAAGGAGAAATATTATCCAACCCATTTCACCAAATATTCAGTTGATGGTTTCAATTCCTAGCCATAAGGCTTATACACAGTGGCCATTACCACATCTAGTAAGTAAGAAATAATGTAGAAATTTCCATCCATAGGCATCCAATTAGGGTAGAGTAATTATTCCTTTAGGTGTTCACTTACGATCTCTACAAGGTATATCAATTTTTTAGTTGTCATCAATATTCCTAGTAATGGAACCCATTTGACCTGAACATGGGCAATACTCAGGAATCCATACAACCAGTTCAGTAGTGCCATTACTATGGAAAATCTAGGTCTAAATTTAATAATACAATTGGTGGATATTATCCCTTTAGGATTTAACCTTATCCATTTACAAGACATTACTTAAGCTTCTCATATACAATGTTATGATTAAGTTATACATTGGTTGAGACTTGATTGTAGGTAGTCTCCACATAGGGAAGCCTCAGATACCTTTTGAATTCTCTTCCTAAAATGTTAGAAAAGGTGGTCTATACTTTCCTTACATGTGCAATGTCTCATACAATGGTTCCATTAATGAATATAACCTTTAAGAGATCAATGCATGACATTACCTTAGGTTTGGCTTCAACCTAGTGGATGCCTTGTTCCTTAATTGAAAACAAATCATCTATATATTGTTTAGCCTTTGGTGAGAGTTCATCTTCTATGGAATAAGACTAAATGAATTTTACCTCTTCCTAAAGTTCTTAGTAATGAGGTAATTTAAATTTTAGGGCACTCTTCTCAAATATAATGTATTTATATTCAATCAATCTCATAAATGAGTATGGGGAGGGGATGGAGGGATTACCTTACTTTGATGAAGAGGCCATTATTATATTTTAGTCTTTACAACTCCTATGTGGTCTTATAATAGTTCATTTCATGCTTAGTAGCTAAAAAGTTTTAGGGCTGACTCAATGCTAGAAATATTGAGAATGTAATCATTTAATCGAAAGAACAATAGTAAAGTGAATCTTAATTTTGTAGATTTTGTATATAAAACTTACAAGCCTAAGTATTAAATATATTCATGCACATTTAATATTGGTAATGAAATTCCAATTTTAATATCGATTTCAATTTGAATATGCCAGTCAGCTTTGGTGGGCGCCCTTATTTTCTATGTGGCGATCTTTCATTAATTCTTTTATCTAGTCATTACTTTTGAGATAGTTTTCAACCAATTTTTGACTTGATAATTTATCATTTTATTGATAATTTTATTTTACACTTTGTCCATACCTTCCCTATATATTGCCACTTATAATGCCCTCATTAACTTGGCCCTTTGAATTTCTTCACTGTGTTAGGGAGGTACCAGAGTGGTAAATTAATATGATCAGGCCATGTGGCATGATCTTAATGCACTAGAAACACAAAGGTTGAAGCATTAGATTGACATTCATTTTAGTGAAGAACCTTATGTGGTTGTGGGTTAGCATGATAAAGACATGTGGAATGATCTAAAAATCCTAGAGACTTGGGAACTTAGACCATTAGATCATAAACTAGATGACCACATAATCTTGCAAAGGCAAATTACTACAAATGTGTCAAGTGTTGATTGCTCAAAACTGCTAAGATTATAATTTCAAGAATATGAACACATAAGGATGTGGAACTATTAACTTTGCCAATAAATATATGAATCTTTCATGTTTCCATTTTAGTTTGAATATCCCACGTGATGAGTCTGTAGAGCCCAAGAGGTTTAAGGGTTTGAAAGACTTGATCTTTTTATTCATCCAAAGCTCTAAATGATGTGAGAGTGACACATATCCCAACCACATATACTCTTTATTGTGGATCTGATTAGAGGAAATTAATGGTCTTTGACTATTAATCTTATGGTCAAAATATAGATAGTAGGGATAGAAAGATTAGATCCATTAGATCATAAATCATATAAAACTACAACTTCATAAAAACCCAAGGTTCAAAATGACTTAAGATAATATTTTAATCTTGGATTTTTACAATTTGAACTTATGTAACTCTAGATTTTATAAAATATCTCTAGATGACAAATGTATGATACCCTAGTCATAAATCTTTAGGTTCATAGCTCTCTAAATAGAGGTTTTAGAATAATGGGTCCCTATTTTTTTTAAATTTTGAAAATGGTGTGTGTGTGTGTGTGTGTGTGTGTGTGAGAGGGCACACCAATTAACTTATCCATTATCCATATCTAAAATAAATTCAACAATAGTTTTGTCTAATAAAAGTTTATTATCATTAAATTAATTAGAGTTAAATCATTTATTAGGTAGATCAAATGAATGAGATTATTCTAATTTTGAATTTGATGAAAAATCAATATTTTGTTATAAATCAAAACATTTTGATGAGGAATCCAAACTGTATTCTAATTCTTGAGAGTCATATTTGGTATTCAATACCATGATTTCATCATAGAAAAAAATATATAAATTTATTTAATAAATTTATGTTTAGAATCCAAAAGTAAATTGGATAAAATTTTGTATTTTAACATATCATGATCAAGTGAGTAAAGCTTATTTTTTTATTTTACCTTTAAATACAAGAAAATCTTAAGACTAAACTAAAATCACTAATACCATTTTTTATGAATAATTTTAATATAACTATCAGATAAATTATTCTTCTAAAAAAGAAATAAAATTTTCCCACTTGGTCTAAAATAAGAGGGATTTCATTTAATTTTAAAAGGAATTGAAAAAAATATTCCTCAATGAATTCTTTTTCTTTCTAAGAAAACATAAACCAATATTTTATATTTTGATCTACTTGATTTTAGATTAAGTTTTTTATATGATGTAACTATTGAGTGAGGTCATCCGTCTTTACCATAATCAACCAAAAAATAATCACTAAACTATAATAAAAATCTAGGGACTAGTTATGATAACTATGAACTAAAAATTGGTAACTAGTTACTTAATGTGAATCATTGAAGACAAGAATGAATAATTATATAAAGAAATAAACTTTATTTAAATGTCCCCATTAGAGTCACAAAATTTATTAATGATAAAATTTGTTGAATCGATGAAATAAGGAATTAACTCATTCACCTATCATGAAGGTCAATATGGAAACATACCATTTTAATCATAAGGAACCTATGGCTAAGAATCATTCCTAAGACATGCAAATTATTTTTTAAGTTATGGAAATTAATACATTTAATAATAAATTTAAATTAGGTTTATAATAATTTCATAATATTGATAAAACATAAAACTATTAGTGACCATGTCTAGAAGAAAGTTACTTATAAATAATGCTCTAATAAAATATGTTAATTGCTACTTTTATGAGTTGTTTAATTAATCTCAAATCATGTATAAAAATATTATCTAACCTATTTGACAGATCAAAGTCTATGGGCTAAGCAATCCCTTGAAGGACGGATATTTATTTTTCTCTAAATATGAATGTATTTCATATGTATGCATGTTCACACTGCAAGGATGAAAGAAAGAAAGAAATAAAGAAATAAAATGAGAAACAAAAATAAATAAAAATTTAACAAACAAAAAGAACAACAATAAATCAAACCTAAAACTAGAAGTAATTATAGGATATAGATTAAAGATTGCATTAATTAAAGTCATCATTAAAAATAAGAAACAAAGAGGAAAGAAAATAAGACTATACTAAGAGTTAAACATGACATTTATCAATTATAAAGCTTTTGAATAAATATATAAAAAGATGTTAGTTAAGCCTAAAGATAAATATAAGATTAATAAGAAACCAAAACAACCTAATAAATTAAAGCAAACTAACTAAGATAAACAACTAAGAAAATAAACAAGTAAAAAACTTAAAAAAATAGACTAAGAAGTATGAAAGAGTAATTTTACTAAGAAAACTTCATAATATATTGGTTACAAACAAATATTTCAACAAAATATCACTATGCAATTTAAGGTCCAATAATTTGTCATAAAATGTGATGTTATCAACATTATTCGAGCAAAATACATGGATTTATGCGTGTATGACTTCATATCTACAATCATCAAAGGTATTGATATTTGATAATCTCCATATAATTATTTATAAATTAATTAATAAACCTTGATATAGTTATATTATTCAAGCATATTACTTCATTGTCAAAGAATATATCACTTTGTCTATTTATAAGTGATTATTCAATCTTACAGATGCTTTCACGGAAAGAAGAAAGATATGAAAACTAAAAATCAAAGAGATCTTAATACCTATGACTTTTCTCCTCCTTTGCCATGTGTTTTCAATCTTTTTATAAAACATTATTCATTGAGATAGTAATGTTTTCAAGTTACAACTAATTTTAGTTAGTTATAGTTATAAAGTTAATTGACTTCTAAAAGTCAATTACTTTATAGTTAGTTCAATTTATAAGTTATAAATGTTATAACCAAACTTCATATTTTGAACTTAAAAATAATGTTTATGAGATAAAATAAAGTAAATATACCAAATTAACAATCTCTAATGGGTGGGGGCCTTGACTTATTAAAAATGCCTTTAAATAATTATTACATGTATATAATCAAAGTGAACAATAAATTCTTATGTTAATTAATCTAAAAATATATATTTAAATCCATAAGCATATCAGTTCTTAAGTAGACATCACATGATCAATATTCAAAAAACATATAAACACATATGACTGCATGAACAAATAAATATCACTGCCAAAAAGATCATCAAAATATTGAACCAATAATTACAAGTAACTACTATATTATCAAAAAAAAAATTGATTTCCAACTGCAACTATCTCAAAATACTAAAATTTACTATGAAAAATGCATAAAACAACAAGTACATAAAATGTATCTCATCGTAATAAATATTTTTTTAGTCAAAACATATGCTAAAGTACTATTAATTTAAATCATTATATGAAATAAGGTCTATCAAAGGATATCCTCTATTAGTTTGATACTTTGTATATTCCAATGGTGCATTAGGTATCTCAACAAATTTTGTACCACCACCTTCATCATCAATATCTAGCTTGACCTTTTTTAGCACTCATATCACTATAGGTTGGGCCATTGGACTACCAACACATTTTTTAATTGAAAATGTGGGCGTCTCAGGAGTAGGTGAAGGAGGTCTATAAACAATATCAAGAGTGAAATTTAGATCAACAAAACCAAGGTTAACCTCAAAATACAATTTAAAATGATTAAATATAGGGTTATTATCAAGAATTGCATCAAGAGTTGTGTGCATACACTGAGAATATGCACTTGGAGTACCTCATCAATAAGGATGAGATATCCAAGTGGATTGTCTTAGACCTCTTTGAAAAAAGTTACCAAGCATATTAAAATAGTAAGATGAGATATTTTATAACTAGTTATACAAGTTTAGATCATTTATGTCAAAGTGAATGGATACATAGGTTCCTTAGTGAAATGGCATAGAAAAGGTATTTGTAGCTCTACAACCATGAATAGGCATTTCATGATGACTAACGTATGATGAAATATCACCACTTTTTGTTCAATTTTCCTTCCCCATACATCCTTATTAGAATCTAGATCATCTAGGGTCCATTCTGACATGAATCTAAAATTTGGAGGAATTTAGGTAAGAACTTTATTCAATCATAAATATATCACACAACTATCCAAGATAATCAATATTCATCATTATCCATATAGTTATTCAAAACTAAATACATCTGATCACAACTTTTTAATTTTTCAAATAATGTAGAGAACTTTGAGACATAATTCAAGTTTATATATGTAACTATTTGCATAAGAAATAGCCCGGTTGAGTGTTATCAAACATATTTTATGCTTTATATAAAATGAACACTTTTAAGTCTAATAGATCTCATGCAAATTAATATCTATAATTCATCATACGTTATATCTAACAAGTCACATAAAATGTTGTAAAATATATTTTTTATATTGTTATATGCATATAATCCAAATCAGTTGCAATTGCTACTATGAACCTCAACATTAAAAAACACCAAAACTTGAGTTGTGTATAATACTAATTGTTAGGCAAATTGGTTACCATAGGTCATCATATTTCAAAACTTCCTATCCAAGCTTCTTTAACTTTGTTCATAGCCTTTTGAGGTGTATTTTTTAGTCAAATCTTGTCTTTTAACAGTGAGGTGTGATATTATTCCTAGTAGTGGTCAAGGTCTTATAGGGTATTCCAACCAAGAAGGTGAGTTAAAACACTTAACCTTGTATTCAACCTTTCAATTTGATCATTCGTCAAGTGTTTGGAGAAATTAAGGTATTTTTGAAAGGTAAAGTGTTTTATGTTGTTTAAGCCTTTTCAAGGCCTCTTTCTTGCATAAACCATCAATGCCAATGTAAGGGTCCTTTTTGTGAAGTCTAAGTATGATTCATGGGTTATTTTAGTATCTTATAGGTCTCCATGCTATATCTAAAGTTAATATATCATTTAAAGCCTTCTTAGTGCATGGTCAATGTAGTTTGAGTTATGAAAGGTCAGTTTAGGGTCCCAAAAGGTGGAAAATATGTAGAAAACACTTGTCAATGACTTAGGAAGGAGTTTCTCATCGAAAGTTGGTAGGTACAAGTTAGAACATGATATTTTCAAGTTAGGAAAAATAATGATTTCACTTGCAAGAAGTTACAACAAATCTCATGGGCTATCAAAATAATGAAAATGCATTTTTAAGAAGTTTTAGGTACATAATATATTTACGTAGGTTCATCAAGGCCAAATAATTCATTACCAAGTTGGAAGAGGTAAAAAGAAGGCAAAAAATGCATTGAAATCTCCTTTGGGTCTTTGGTAGCCAAATTAAGGTCAACTTCCAATGCTTAGTTTATAAAGGAGAGAGAAATTTAACACTAGATATCCTAGGTAAATGATGGGAACCTAATTCATTCAAAAATTTGGCATTGGTTCTCAAATCAATCCCCTCTCCTTTGTGACCAATAACTAAGACTGCAAGTCTCTCTAAAAACCCTCTCAAACCCTAAAAGATTGGTTTTGGATAGTTTTAGGGCATTTATGAGCTTATTGGTTCAAATGAAAGGTCATGTGGGACCTTGAAAGGTATTACCAGTCCTCTCACATTACATGTCATCACCGATTTGGCATGTGTAGGTATTAAATGAGCCCAAATATCAAGGGACATGTCCATAAGATTTGAGAGTGTTAGTTTCATGATTTTTGACATTATCAATAGGGTTTTTATTTTATGAATAATTCAAGAATCATGATATACACTCATACTAATGCCTCACACTCCATTCCATACTCCACCAATCCTACAATCATCTCAAAAGTGGTCTTCTATGATTGATCAGTGCATACAAACCCCAAATGAGAGAGGGATGATCATATGAGTAGGTATAGTTGATGTTTAAAGAGTGATCCAGATGAATAATAACTTGAAGCACTCAAATTAAGGTGTATTGGACCCTTGTAGGGCATACAAAAAGTTGTTAAAATCATATGATCATTCTTGATTGGAAGATTGTAGGTGAAAGGCCATGAAAGCCATTGGTTTGGTATGCTTGAACACATTTCAAATGTGAAAGGATAGGTAGAAAACCTAAAACAAAGAATTAATTCTCTATTACACTCTTATAATGTTCATCCTAACAATAAAATCTTCAAACAAACCTAATATACTCTTGGAATTATAAAAGTTTAGAGAATAAAGAAGAGAAGGTGTCATCAAAAGTTGCAAGGAAGAAAGTGTGGTTATGAAGAATCTCTAAAAATCCTCTTTGAACAATATGGGTGATCTGTAATGGAAGACAAACCATCTATAAGGAGAAATGATCCACAAAATTGAAAATCAAGTAATCTAACACCTATATTTCAAGTTAAGTCATCAATATGCCATAAAAATACAATATACATATATAATATAATAAAGGTAGATATAAAAAAGGCAATTATGAGCAAAAACAACTTATATTATAAAGTATGTAAACCTAAACGAAAATAAGTTAGTCACCATAATCAAATAATATATCCTATGAAATAAAAATCAAGGATTGAAAAAATATATTTACATAATCAAAATGGAGACAAATAATATGTGTCACTTTTAAAAGCTACTCTGAGTGAAGCATTATAAGAATTATCACAAGAAAATATATCAAAATCTCTCAAAGATTCATTTTCTTTAGGAATCCAAATAATTTTACCCTTAGAGGTATAATATTTAGTTGTTTTTCAACAATGAAAAGTGTCGTGCCTGTATTTACCACAATATTTACATGGGTATAATTTTTAATATTTAGATATGTAATTCCCATGTTTTTTCACAATGCATACAAGGTTTAATATTTTTAAAAAGAGCATCAGCATAAGAATCAACATAATAAAAACAAGTTGCAGTAGAAGTCCTTTGATGTGGAAGACAATAAGATTATGAATTTTCATTTAGAATCAAGTGAAGCATTATATCTAAGAGCTTTAGAATTTGCATTAGAATGAAGACAAATAGGTTTGAGTATACTAGTTGTGTACTTACTAAGTCTACTACCCAAGTAACCCATAGTGTTCATGATTTTTAAGTCGGGGATATTAGAAGTGTTCACATGAGTTTGAGTGTGTTTAGGAGCACAAGTATATCCATCATCATTATAACTATTATCAACAGTAAATGATGTAACTTTAACAGTTAACACATCAATACAGGATTGCATGGTGTGCATTTGTTCAAGAAAAGCGGTTTTTAAAGCACTTATAGTCTCATTTTGACAAGCTATTTGATGTTTAAGAGCAATAATATCATCATTTTTTAAATCATTTTAATGTGTAAGCTTCTTAAAATTGAAGAATATATCTAATTTGAATTTTATTAAAAGCAATAAATATGAACTTTATATATGTCTTGACTTATAAAAAGATGTCAAAATACATAACAAAACTAAGACAAGAATTAATGTGACTTATGAAATTGAAGCATCAAAGCATAGCGAATATAGAGAATGCCAATATAGGTGATTCTTCAAAAAAACAATTATGCCTTTATCTTAAAAAAACTTGTAAATATAAGTCCATACTAAAACACCAAAATGTGAAAAGTTAAAATCATTTACTTTTAAAAGATGTTTTCAAAATTATTAGAATAAACTTTTTATATTTATTTGAAATTAATTAAAAAAAAATGAGAAGCAAATATCACATATTTTGAAGTAAACCTAAGATGCATGGTTTTACAACTTGTTGACACTCGACCTTACAACTTGTTGACAATTGGTCTCCATCCATGACTAATTGCCTTAGCTCATTATGTAGCTTCCAAAATTTCCCTTGGCTCTGTGAATATCTTCATGGATACCACATGTTGAAATGGAACTGATAGGCCTCCAGTGAACCATTGCATATTTTATAGAGGGTGGATCTCATAAGAAAGTTTAGAAATCAATATTTTGAACCTTTTTATGTATGTGCAGACACTATTTGAGATGTCTTGCTTGATCTCCTTCAGCATTGAGATACTTTTTAATTCAAATTCAAGGATACCAAACTCATTAAGAAATGCCTCCCTTAATTGATCATAGTCCACTACCACTTCATGTGGATCATAATTGTGGTACTAGGTATGTGCATGGTCAAGCAAAGTGGTGGAAAACTAGTTTGCATTGTACTTGAGTGCAATGATACCATTTTCTTGATATATAATATAACATTTATGCATGTGTTCTAATTTTTTTTTATAACACTATGTACTTTGGTAGCTTCATTGAAATCTCATAGAGGATGTGTGGATTCGGTGCTACAATTGGTGGAACTTGCATGATACTTCCTATTGGGTTATGTGGCCATTCCAAGGCACTAACATTCACTCCATTGGAAGTTGGTTGTGCTCAAACTATTATATCTTCTTAACCCATTTGCATAGTAGGTGGCCTTGATTTTGGTGTGCCTCTTGTGGTATTTTGTATAGTGTTTACTTATAAATTAGAGTTTCTATTAATTCATATATTTTACATGTCCAACATGACTGAGTTGGGTTGTGTTACATGACTTGTGCTACTTCTTAGTGGTGTTTTTGTCTTTTAAGATACATTTGCTTCAAAATACATTGTTAAGCTACCTATCTCCTAAAATGTATTACTCCCAACACACCCTAACTTCCAACAAAGTCTTCTCCCATTTGATTAGAGTGTGAATAAGTTAAAAATTTAGGTATCTTAAAGGTTGGCATCCTACTATCTCTTACAAGACTCCTTGTGTCTAGTGGGTCCCAAGCAACCCTTTTAGGTGGCTCTCATACCAAAACCTTGGTTCTTTTTTCTTTTATGTGCACCTCTTCTTTCATTATGGCTCATGCATCTCCTCCACATATGAGTCAATCCCATGCCATTCTCAATCCATCTACGTCCTTGTAGTATCCTAATGATTCAGCTATCCCCTCCTCCTAGGGTCCATGGCAACCATCAAACCCTTCTTGCCTTTTCCTTTTTCTTGTATGTGTGCCTCTTATTTCATTATGGGTCATGCATCTCCTCTACATACAAGTCAATCCCGTGCCATTCTCAATCCATCTACGTCCTTGTAGTATCTTAATGATTCAGCTATCCCCTCCTCCTAAAGTCCATGGCAGCCATCAAATCCTTCTTGCCTTTGTCATAGCTACACCTTCTAAGGTTTCAATCATCTTGGTCTTCCATCCTCCCAATGTTTCTCGTGTTTCAACCTCATCAATTTAACATGCAGATCGCCTACCTCTTCCTTCTACCTTTTTCTTGGACCACGCACATAGGGTTTCTAGCTCTCTATCTTGAAGGTTTTAGTACCCCAATCTACCATTAGTGTCTTTATTATAAAAAGTATTTATGACCCTCACAATTCAGAACAATAATAGTATTCCACTTCTTTTAGGTAGGAGTATGTGGAAACTAGAAACCCTAATAGATAACTTACTAGCAGGCCTCTCCACCACACATCTATAACACACATTCAAAATTCATCCATTAGTTTTAGCTATTCAATTCATTCTTCTATCCATGAATAGTTTCCCCAAAATTTGTATTGTGGCCCACTATATATGCGACTAACAATACATGCATATGTTTAAGTAACATGATGAAAAATATCTCATACAATGGATCATATATGTTCTTTTCTACCCACTTATTCAGAGTCAAATATCCTCTACTTAAGTGATTGTGTGCAAATTCTAACCCTACTCTTAAAAATAGTGTTTTACTCTTTCTTGAGAGATCCTTGTTTCCATGGCCTAACACCATCTCCATTAACCGATAAAACAAAATTTGACATATCCACATGACTGGGCAATGGGCATTTATCATTCTCAATTGGATTGATGATTGCAATGTGACAAAGTCCATTAATGTATTAATGGCAAAATGTCCATAAGAAGGAAGCTTCCATGAAGCCTTGTTCCACTTATTTTGTGATCACAAAGAGGAGAGGATAGAGGAGAAGCTTTCCATGACCATGCACTTGTACTACCTAAAGCTGGCCATGTCATTGTTAGTTGGGTAAAACGAACACTTAAATGTTGCCATGAACCCCTTATGTTGTCAACATTTTGTCACCCAAAAAAGAATTTGATGATGCTTTCCAAAATTGTAAATTGTATGGCTATCACTCAGGATTTGTTTTTGTTTTTTTTGGTTTGTTTTTTGTTGATAGATATTGTTTTTTTGGTGGGATTCTTATTTTATTTCTTTTTTATCATAGTTTTAATCGATTTGAAATGTAATTGGGATTAGATTCTCAAGTGATTATTTATTATAAATATTAGAGTTATCAACAATAATGATAACCAGTCAGAGAATACCAACAAATGATTATAAGAGTGTCAAGAATACCATCAACAGTTACAATTGACCCAAGAATACCAATAATCAACCACAACTAACCTCCAATACCAAATTGAACTTTAACCCTGAGTAGTTCTTCAAACAATCAAGTCACTTTATCAACTCAATTATTCAATTATCAAATTTATAAATTATATTATTTTAATATTAAATTTTTAAATAATTTTGTTTCTTTATATAATTTTATATATATTAGAAGTAAAATATCTTATTTTCAGGGGAATTAATTATATGCAAAGAAAAAACATTCATGACCTTCAAAAAAAAAACTCACAAGTCATAAAAAATATATTAATTGAAAGAATATACATTAAAATAATTATTGTAACAGTCACTTTAATAAACTTTTCAATAATTTTTCGAGTTACATGGCACCTCGCATCTCCCTCTCGATCAATGAAAACCTTTTAAATTTTGGAAAAAAAACTCCACCAAAAAACCAAATGCAATCCCAACTCAATTATTAATAATTATTTTATTATATCACAAAAATTTATTTAAAAAAAATAAATATGAAATATTTTTATTAAAATGTAAAATTATAATAAATATTTTTTTAAAAGATAATAACAATAAATATAATTAAAAATTCTTAAATTATCAACCAAAAATATTATGAATCAGATTAAGAGTCTAAACTTTCATTATAATAATAATAATTTTTTTAAATATTTAATATAGAACTTAAAAAAATTAAAGTTTTCTCCTTTAATTAAAAAAATCCATATTCAAATTAATATTTTTTTAACCAAGTGATATGGTTTTAAATATTGTCATGTAAAACAAAAAGTAATGAGAAGTTTCTATAAAAGCGAGAAGTGACTTAGGGAGCACGACTTACCAACCCATTGGATGTTTGAATTCAAATAAGATTTGTTTGCAGCCTAACATGCTTATTTAAATAGTTAACACAAAGATGTAGAAGAAACATAGGTATGTAGAAAGAAATTAGTATAATTGTATATAAGGATGGAATGTGGTGAAAGGATTTAAAATGATTATTTTAAAATGATAATGTTAGATAAGCACGTGAATAGAAATCAGTGCAATTGCATACAAAGATAAAATGTGGTAGAAGGATTTAAAATGATTATTTTAAAATCACAATATTACATAGGTACGTGGAATGAAATTAGTACAATTGTATACAAAGATAAAATTATGTGGAAGGATTTAAAATGATTATTTTAAAATGACAATGTTAGATAAGTATGTGAAATGAAATTAGTACAATTGCATATAAGGATGAAATGTGATGGAAAGATTTAAAATGATTATTTTAAAATGACAATGTTAGATAGGTATGTGGAAAGAAATTAGTACAATTACGTACAAAGATGAAATGTGGTCGAAGAATTTAAAATGACAATGTTAGATATGTGGAAAAAAATTAGTACAATTACATACAAGGATGAAATGTAGTGGAAGGCTAATTTAATATCTTGTAAATAATTAAAAGGGAAAAAGGTTGTGAATTAATAAACGGCAATAAAAATTATTTATTTGGAAGTATACAATATTAAATAGATATGTGAAAATAAATTAGTACAGTTGTACCCAACGTAGCATTAAAATAATATAATTAGAGTTAATCAACATTCAAGCCTTACTTGTGTGAGAGCATGTTACATGTAATTAAATAATCTTTGATAGATTACGAGTTTATGTAATTTCTATCTTTGATGTGATTGGCAAAAGATACCTACACGTGGTCCACTAATTGATGCTTATGGAAATTACAGGTTCCTAATTAGCACTTCAGCCACTTTCCTATGTACTATCTCCACACGACATTGGAAACAAAATCATTAGAGTGATGCCTACAAAGTAACAAAATTCAGAGGAATAAAAATACATGTGGGAGGACAGGACCAAAAAATTAGTAGTCCATGGAAGCGGTAGCGATAAAGTGACGAAAGGCATTCAAAACAATGGACACTATCTTTTTGTTTTACAGGGAATTTGGGGTTGTAGGATTTTTACCATAAATTTGTTGATATACTTTTGAAAAAAATAGCCAAATAATTATTTGATTGTTATTCATGAAATGTTTATTCGTGATGTTTGATTATTTATTTTGTGTTTGGATCGATTTAAATTCAGGTTTTAGAATGCAACACCTCACAGAACATTATTATAACATCTCCATAATGTATTGCCACTTCTGTTATAATAGGCAATCTTTTCCAAAAATTGGATGGTATTGTCGTAGCAAGAAAATATTTATTTATCTGTATAGATAAGGTGTTGTATTGTTTGTGGGAATTTTCATTCCTCTTTGTCTTTGCATTTGGGTGTTTGGGACCCCTGTCACACTAGTTCATGGTGTATTAGGTATATGGTAACCCTAGATTTCATTTGTGCTTCCATTTTTTTATTTTTTGTATTTAGTGATCCATTTTTGGAGTACCAATTAATTTTACTACTCTACCAATTACATGTATTGAGTTGTGTCAAAGAAAAACATTGTCAGGAAGCATAAAGCACTAAAAATAGATTTCATAGCGTTCTAAAGAAAAAGGCTATGTAGAACAGAGTCACATTTCTGATGTGGCCTCCAATCACATGAAGGGTTCAACAATCCTTACTCTTCACAAAATCACATATATTCACCATTCTCTCATTAAATCTCTCATCATTACAATAATCTTTATCAACAAAGCTTTCCTATCATTACAAGTTTAAACAAGTTGTCCAAAAACATATTAAAAACTTGTCATCCCAAGCCAAGGAGGATCCCAAAGCTTTCACACAATCTTTCTTCCCAATTTAGCCTAATTACAAAGCAAAGGAATATATATATATATATATATATATATATATATATATATATATATATATATATATATATATATATATATATATATATATATATATATATAGAATGAGAGTGAAACAAAAGAAGCCCACAAATTTGACCTTGTCCACTTATAAGGACTATTCATCAATAGTAAAATTTCCTCCATCATGTGATCCACTTTAGTTTGGACCCCTCCAACAAGTGGAATATTGAAAAGATGTCCCCCACTTCACATGTCCTTCAAAAACCTAGTGGAAACTCCTTTTGAATAAGCTTAAACCCATTAACTTTGCTTCCCTCATGGAATTTGTCCCACTCCCATAATGTAGGTCAATATCAACTTTAGCACATGTAAAAGATCCTCCATGAGCCATGACAAGCTACATCACCTTCTTGTATCATCACATGCATCACTTTCCACATCACCATGAATAGTACTTATAAATAGTACTCATGAAATGGGACAATCTGTAGTATTTCATGAATAGTGGTTTCTCACAACATCATTATCCTCTAGTTGAAAAAAAATCAACTCCCATGAGTTGTCCTAATTATATCCTTGCCATTTATTCTAAGAAAAGAGAAAAATAAAGACACTCTATTTTTGGTTGATGCAGGATTGTTCAAACCCTTAGATGCTCCTGCATCAGACATCGAAGGTAGTTAATGTGATCTCATGATCACATAGATGGGGTGAGTTGTAGAACTACCCTTTCGGTCATTCAACGTAATGACATTGGCATCCCCTTCTAATACACCACATGTACCTACAAAATATTTTGTTTTCATCTCCACTTCTAGTTTTTACACACTAGCTTCTTCCAAACCATCCCCATGGTACCAAAAGCTATCCTCCTACTCCAAAAATATATCCATATTCCAATGGATTTATATGTGGCCTAAATCTCATCATCATAAACTGACCTCCTCCATCAAGATGCTTTATCATGTATCTTATCCTTCCACGTGAACTCTAGCCCATCATTGACCATCCACCTCCACCAAAAACCCAACTGGATTTCTTCTTCCACCATCCAACCACTTTTTGGATCATCCAAAACATCATAAAATACCACATCACAAGAATCATTAGTTGATTATTAGCACACATTAGAAGATAATTCTTTTAGAATTATAAGCTATATGGGTAATTAATCATACCATTTGTAAGTTAATCCCAACTTGGGATAACAAAACCCTATATAATAAATCTTAAAACTTTGATAAGTAGTTGAATATATTTTGGAAGATAATACTTTATTTTATAAACACTGAAATATGTATTTACATGATCAACTAGTCTTACACAATTGACAAATACCACTCAATACTCTACCATTCACTTCTTGAATTTCCCATTATCAAAAGTCTTGTGGTCCTCATATCACTATGCTTAATTATATATCTTATGTTTTGACCTTGATGTTATGATTAACCAGATCACTATTAACCCAAAATATGCTTAAACCCTTATATAACATTCACTGTCGATTACATAACTTCAATATTTCTCTATTCTCCAAGACAATACCATTTAGACATGAACACTAAAATTTATGCTAATTACCTAGATCTAGTGATCATATTTTTACCCTAAAAAGTATCAAATTTTAAAATTTTTAGATATGTATGGAGCAACCTATTCATCTTAGTTAACCATCAGTGAGATTATTTTCAAAAGGTGTGATATAAATACAAAATAAATCCTACTAATTATTAATCTAGAAACTACCAAGCAAGTACCTATCAAGCTCACTAAATAATTCACACAATTGAGTTCTACTACCCTGTTCTTCCATATTTGTATATCTTTTATAATAGTAGTCTTCTTACATGTATGAAACATTCAAATATTAACACATGATTCGTATTTGTCAAGATGCAAGATAGATCACTATATATAGTCACATATAACATATTATACCATTATTCACACAAAAGACCACATAAGGGGGAGAACTAAATTGGTTTGAGGACCTATTTATAGTATATCAATTTGAAGGTAGTTCTCATTTATATAAGGGTATTTGAGGTCAGATCAAATTTACTTGAGCCCACTAGCTCTCATTCTTATAAGGTGGCATGTCATAATTGGAGGATCTAGGTTTTGATAAAAATATTGACATTAAAAACATATGCATGTAATCTAAATAGATAATATGTAAGGAAATAAATAACCCTAATATACACATGTTTAATTTAAATAAAATGACATTTACTTCACTATTGACCAAAGTGTCGATCCTAGTGTCCATTTTCTGACAGTAGTCTCCAGGCTCACAAAGAGTTAATTTAGAGAATTTGTTGAATCCTTGCAGATCATCAACATTTATAATTTCAAACCTGTATCAATTAGACCTATCCATGCATCAATAAACAATATAATCATTATCTTTTATTTTTTAAATTGTGGAAATTAATGTTTGACATTGTACTTTCTACATTGATCAAATTTTCATAAATCAACACTGTAGCATTATATTGTGAATTATAATTATGTGATTGGCCTTCTTTTTAGAGTAGCTAACTCCTTGCTTGATTAGGCTACTCACTTTTATTTTAATTCTTATTTTAAAAAAGGGTTAAACATTTGGTTAACGTGACCTTTGAGTCTTCTTTATGCAACCATATCTTTCTCTAAGATTCTCACTTTTTTTTTAGTATCATTTTGCATATTTCTTATATTCCATATTTTATTGAAATATGGATCAAAATTATATGAGTATCAATTCTAAAATGGAATATCCTTAGGTGAACACATTTTTGAAATCAATCATAACTTATGAGCAAGAAGAGGCCTATATTTATAAAGTTGGTTATGGTGAGCAAAACCAATTTAAAATGTCAACAAATTATCAATGTTGCAATGTTAAATTATAAAAAAATTCCAGACCAAGTGGAAAACAAGAGTCATGTTTGAAATCATTTATTTTCATGACTACTCTTTGAGGTTCTAATAGTCATCATCCCACTCCCATTATTTATCCACATCTTATATTGGATACCACGGTCCATGTTATTAATAACCAAAAAAGTAGGTTATCATATCATGGAGATAATCAACATGTTCCTTCCCTCCAATTAGATGCACATGAGCCAAATGTTCCTTTATTTAATTTTGAAAATTTTCATAATATTCACAATGAGATAATGGATTCCTCGAAGAAACAAAATGATGTTAATGTTCTTTCAACCAAACAATTACAATTAATCAAAGTTCATACATGTTCACCTAATTTTAAATCTCATGATAAATATCAATATCTTATTCCCATGTTTCAAATCAATGGTAAATTTCAATCCATGAATACATATTCTCAAAATTTAACCACTCTCACAAATCATGTGGTGTCAATGATGAGTGATATAGGATATCTTCAAAAGCATGTCACAATTCTCAAATCTCAATTATTCTCATGTCATGCTCAAATTAAGAATAATATCATAAAAGGTCAACCTCTTACATGTGATGTTTTTTAATATCCTTATCTAATTGATTTTATTATGCCTATGTTACCACTATTTTCTGGTCATGGAAACTCCTCCATCCATTTGTTCCAATACGTCCATTATTTTAGTCATTTGGTTAAAAATGGATGCATCTTGTTAAAAACCTTCCATAAAAGTGAATAAAAAATGGCTTGGGATTGGTTCTATAGTTTTCCTTGTGGTGCCTTATCCATTTTTTGAAATCTAGAATAAATATTGTTGTTAGATTTTCCTAAATATGATGTGCCTAAATTCACATTTGATCATTTACAAGACTTGAGGTAAAATGATGATGAGTCTATTCTCGATGATGTTATTAAAATCAAAGATACATTATATGCATTAAAATTTTGACCCTCAAAATTTGAAGTAAAATGCATATATATTAAAGCCTTCTTCCTCAACTTCAATAAATAGCATTATATAAGCCTTATACTCCCTTTGCTAATTTATATATGGATGTGCAAAAGTATGAAACTAAGATAGTGGATAGTAAAAAAATATCAAAACCATATTTATTACAATAAAATGCATTGTTCAGGATGATCCTAATGTAAATAAATTATCAGAAGAAAATTAGAAGTGAAAGCATGACCAAATGACAATCCCACAAGGCATTCAAAAATGGGTTCCATGAACCAATTCAGATTCTACTACTACATCACAACCATAAAGTCCTATGTTGAAAATACATGATATGACAAATTATACAATTAAAAAGTACAAACTGAGGGTATCATTGGTGTAATATAAAATCAACAAATTATTGTTACTGTATACATTCAACAAGCATCAACGATGATTTTAGATAGTAAAGACCATCCTTGCCAAATCAATTTAACAATTACATTGTTCATGGAAGAAACTTATTTTCAACATAATCATATTTATTCTACACAAAATAAAATTCAATGTAATTTGATTATGTTTTTTAAGGGGCATTGGAAAGACTCTTTGGGATACATCATATTACCAATTACTTGTGGACCCCAAGTTTTCCATAAAAAGGCGTGAATCATGTCTCATGTGTATCAACATGACTTTACATTGAGAATATTTTTGCTATACCAAATGGAGGCCATAGTAGATCCTATATATTATGGCATAATATCTTCTCATAAAACATGTTTAATTAGCATACCACATGATGGTGGTACAAAATGATTGGTAGATGGAGAAGTAGAACATGTTATGTACCTATATGACTATAAAATATTCCATCCTGATGAGGATGATTTATATAAACAATATTAACAAAACAAAAAAAATCAAATAATCAAGAAAATAAAAAATATATAAATAAAGAAAAAATATAAAAAACTTATCATTTCACATGTTTACTTGATTTTTTCATATGTTGTTTAATTTATGTTAGTATATAACATATCACTTCTATATACACATATGTTTCATAGATGCTTGAGTTTGATACAAGCATACACTAGATGCATGATACATGAGCATGTAGATGTTGGGACTCTCCTCTACAATGTGACATACTACATTGGGAGCATCATGATTCTATTGATCATGATTGATACATGTTCAATTATTATATAAACATTTTACATTATCAATTTGAGTTGTTATACTAACATTTACACTAGCCTATAATCAAGTTACTATCTTACACAGTGTAATTGATATGCTATTTTACAAGACATTTTACTAACACATGTATGCAAGGACTAGTATGACATTCTTATGCTAGTTACTTATAATTTCTATTAATTCATCTTATCACATGGATTACTTGAGTGTATTTATTATTTTCTTATTTTTATTGATTTTAGAACATTTGAAAGTGTTCCTTATATTTTGGCCCTAATGCCATGAGTGTTGATTATTTCTTAAGTGTGGACATTTGAACGTGTCCCTCTTTTGAGTATGAAAAATTTGAAAATGTCCCTTGTTTATAGTCTGATTAGACCCCTTTTTCATGACATTAAGTGATTTTGTGTGTGTTTTATTATTATTTAATCTCTTGCTATAAAGTCTGACTAACACTACAAATCCAAAACAAGAATTCCATAGACCTAATCAAACTTTAAAGTATGATTAGGTCTATGGGACTTAACCAAAAACATGCTAGATATAATTAGAGAGATAGTTCAAATTATAAAAGGAATGAACAAACCAACCCTACCTAAACCTAATCGAGGATTTGAAGCCTGATTAGGTCTATAAGACATAGAAATTTTCAACATAGACCAAATTGGGGAAATAAGTTTGATTAGCACTGAACAAGGAAAATATAAGCCCTGAACACCTAATCTAGGGTTCTAATTAAGTTTTTAGACATAGATATTTTTTTAATTCCCAAAGTATACCTAACAAGAGAAAATGACAAGTTTTATCAAAATTTGGAAAAAATTGTCAAGTGTTGATGAAGTTATTTTCGAGTTGAGTGTAAAATATTAAAATTTATCACATGAGATTGGTTGTCATAATGGTATATAATTTGAAGTGTGAATTAACATGAAAAATGAAATGAGAGCTAAGAGAGATAAGTAATCTAGGCTTCAAATGTAAATTAGGAGGTCAAGACTCCACTTCTAAGTGCTTTATACGAGAGATGTTAGATTGCTTAAAACCCTTCTTTCTGGTGGTAGAGTTTTTGTTAGCCACCATTGTCCAGCCATTGTTATTCTCCACCACCTTTTTATTTTTAGATGGTGGTTGTTCAATAGAGGGATTTGACTGATCCATAAGAGGACAATCATGAATCCTATGGTTGGGCAGTTGACATCAAAAGCTAGTATTTAGGAGATTAAATAAGGTGACCTTCCTCTTGTGTTCTAGGATAATAAATACTTGACTTCCATTAGAAACACTTTGGGCCACTTCATTGATAGCGTTGAGCCAAAAAGTAGTTATTTCATGCATTTGAATCTCTGTAGAAATGGATTTTGGAGAATGGTCTACCTAAATCCATTTAGTTAAATTTGGATGGACGGTCATATTTTTAGGAGATGTATTATGAGCAACTAGTTACCTTTAAAATGTAAGAAATTCTATGACTATCACCACTTTGCCTAAGACTGCAACGAATAACAAATGTGCCTTAAGCACCCAAAAACACTTAGCAAAATTCTTTCATTGTAGGCGAAGCAAGAAGACACACTCACCAAAAGAATGGTCAATAGAATCCAAGTATTAAATAGGTGCAAGTAGCACTTAATACATTGAACATATTTGAATCTTTAGGAGGAAGTTTTGTGGAAAAAGGGGGAATGCAAACAAGTCAAGCTGAGGTTGGTCCGAGAGTGGTGCAAAGCAATGTAGGACAACTGAAAATAAGCAAAGAGACACATACATACATACATACATACATATATGTATCTGTATATGTATATGTATATCCTAAAAAGCACAAGGAAGTGGTTGGCCAAGTAGTAGAGAAGACTTCAATGGTAAATGACAGTCCAACTAATAATGGATTTGAAACTTTGAATATAGACTCCCCAAACGATGTTGACCTTTATCATATTGAGATATTCAAAATCCCATCTTAAATTATGGTTCGAGGTAAGTGCTTAGAGGAGTTTCCCTTGCCAAAAATGTTGTTGTTCAAGGTAAAGGCAAATGAAGAAGAATGGACAAAGTGAACTATGCGTTCATAAAAAAGGATGATTCTTTAAAGGTTTCATAGTATGACCAATGCACACTGTTATTATATCTTTATCAGATATAAATCCTTCCCACCCACTTTTTTAATCGAGCATATAATATATTACATGCTTTCAATAAAAAATAAAAAAATAAACTTTAAAAAATATATATATACACATATTAATCTTTAAAAAACTTCTTTTAACAATAATATATACTCTTAACAATAATATATACTCTTGAAAATAACCCAAATCTTATGGAGATCTTTGCCAAAATACTAGAGAGTTATCTACTCCATAAAGAGTAAGAGTCCATCGAAATCATGTGAAACTTCACCTAACCATTTTATACCTTTGTCTCTCCATCTATCAATCACTGTCGCCGGAATATTCTGTTATACTCGGACGCGAAATTTTAGCGTATAGCTACGCTAAAATTTCGGGAAAGGTTATTCATCTACGCTATTACTTTGGAGGCTCTCGTGAAATTTTCTCTATAAATAGTGACCCAGCCATTCAGCTCTCTACACTGCCTTCTTTTTCCTCACCTGCTCAGATCCCAGAAATGGAAGCCCATCTCCAGCTCTATGAACTGATACTTTCTGCAGCGAAGCCCATGGCTCTCAAAGCTGCTGTCCTGCTCGACATTCCCCAAATTATTGCCACCCATGGAAAGGAAAATCCTCTCTCTGTGGAGGACATTGCTTCCCATATTTCTTCTTCTACAAACGAGAAAATTCCCCACAAGGAATACCTGTCTAGAACACTCAGATTTCTAGCTTCTTGCGGGGTATTCACTGAAGAAATGGACGACAGTAATAAGCAATTTAAGTATGGGTTGAACGGGGTTTCGAAGCTGTTAGTGACGGAAGAAAATAATGACTCTTGTGTACCATTTCTGTTTTTGGCAGCAGATAAGGTGTACTTGGATGCTTATCATCATATTCATGATGCTGTCTTGGAAGGGTGTTATCCCTTCAACAAAGTTTATGGCATCGGTCCCTGGGAATATGTTAGCAGAAACCCTGAAGCCAACAAGATTTTCAATGAGGGTATGGCCTGTCATACTAAAGGTGTCATGGCTTCTGTGGTAAAGATGTATGATGGGTTTAAGAGTGTGAAGAGTGTGGTCGATGTTGCAGGGGGTGTAGGTTCTGCAGTGTCTGTAATCATCAATGAACATCCACACATTCGTGGCATTAACTTTGACCTGCCTCATGTTATTGCATCTGCCCCACCCATACCAGGTTATTAGCCCCTCCACCTTAAATCCAATATAGCTTGAACTAGCTATTAGTTTGTTTTATTTTTTTTATTGTATAAAAGTTTTGTTAGTAGTGACTGCTGTGAATAACCCCACTATAATAGGAAGCTTAGAAAAAGAAAACAGGAGCCTAATTAGGAATGGTTGTTTAGTTTGTTTGTTAGGAGGGATGGCTCAAACTAAATTATTATTGTATTAAGTGATTGTATTAAGGTTTATTTTTTTATTATTAATTTTTATAATATGTATTTTTTTATATTGTAGGAGTTGATCATGTGGATGGAAACATGTTTGACCAAATTCCAACAGCAGATATAGTTTTTATGAAGGTATAATTTTGATTTAAAGGAATAGTTTATGTTGGGTTTGTGATATTTCTTCCATTTTTTTATTATATGGAATAAATGTTTGATGATAAGTTATTATGATTATTGTAGTGGATTTTGCATGATTGGGATGACGATCAATGTCTAAAACTTTTGAAGAAGAGTTATGATGCATTGCCAAAAGATGGAAAGGTCCTAATTGTTGAGGCATTAGTTGATACTGACAAAGGAAATGTAAAGCGATTGGGGTTATTATTTGACATAACTATGATGATCTTTACCACTGGTGGAAAGGAGAGAAGCGAGGAAGAATTCAAGGAATTATTCTTCAAAGCAGGGTTTAAGAGCTACAGTATCTTAAAGCTACCTTTCCTCCAAGTACTCATAGAAGTAACCAAATCCTAAAGTGTACTTAGATCTAAATATTAAATCACTATCATACTATTTGAATTTGATTGTGACTTAGAAAGAAAATAAAGTTATATGAATAAAAAATGATACATGTTTGAAGAGGATGGGAAAATATAATATATTATTTTAATTTGGTTGTGACTTTGAAAAAAATAAAGTTATATGAATAAAAAATGACATATATTTGGCAAGGTCCCACTAAATTGGATGTTTATATATCTTTCTTTATTAGTCCCTATCAAAATAAGATTATAGTAATCAGTTTTTAATTAATTTATTTTTTTTCAATTGATAATTTAAAAAAAAAAATACATATAATCTTAATAATTATAATTTTTTCATAATATATCATATAAATTTTACTATATTCCATAAATATTATTTTAAAATAATTTTCTAATTTTAATATAACTGTAAATACTTTTCATTAATATTTTTAAAATAAATTGATAAATAAATACAATATCAATATCACTAACATATATATAATTAATACCATAATAATAATAATTTATTTAAATATAAAAAACTAAATTCATATATTAGTTTATCTCAATACGTTTAAATATATTTTATGAACCAACTTAATTTAAAATCTATATATTAAGAATAATTATGAACATATTGTCTAATCGTATGAAGTACGTAAAAATTTGGAAGCATTGAATGCTTTATTCTAATATTCAATAGTTAAGAATTTAAACGCATTCTATCCAACACCAAAAGTACAACAATGAAATTAATTAATAGCAACCCCACCAAAAGTACAACAATGAAATTAATTAATAGCAAGCCCACCACATTGTAATGTGGTATTAAATGAATTTAATAAAAATTATAATCATCAAAATTGTTTCCCATAAAATTGTTCTTTCTAGGAAAAAAATAATTTTGGTAATTTACAAAGCTTGTCCTCTAAAGTTTGCATAGGTTTTATAAAAATGATTATTTGATTAATTGATAAATATGAATTATATAATAAATTTTATTAAAATATATTTAAAATAACATTCTCAATTTTTATATTTGAAATAAAAGTTATAATTTTTTATTATTACATCAAATTTTTAAAAAATGAAAAAAATTATTTGTAAAATAAAATTTAATATAATATTTCATCACGATATTTGTTTAGATTTAAATATTATATCATTATAATTTATATTTTTTTGTATGAGAGTTGAAATATAATATATTATTTTAATTTAATTATGAATTTAAAAGAAAATATAATTATATGAATAAGAAATGACACATGTTTGACAAGGTCCTATTTGATAGAATGTTTATATATATCTTTATTTTTAAATACACCAAACCTTTTATTTTTTAAGTTCTTTTTTTATCTCTATTATTTTTAAAATTTATTTTCATTATCTTTATTTTTAAATAATTGTGAATATAGAATTTTAAAATAATAAAAATATTATTTATATAATATTAAAAATTAAACTTTTAAATTATTTGATGTGAACTATCATGTATTTATAAATAAAATATTTATTTATTTATTTTTTAAAAATAAGTTATTTGTATAATATATATATATATATATATATATATATATATATATATATAAAAGTAAAACATTTATTTATTTGACATTTTTAATGTAAAAAATAATCAATTACCTATATTTTAATACAATTCCCTACTTTAATAGATAATTACAAACTAATAAATTATGAAAAATTATATTAAATTTAAAAATGGAATAAAATCTATAAATATAATTTATTTATTTGAGTTTGTTAACAACATGATAAAATAAACATTAGATTTGATAAATGACTACTATTAAAAATATCTATAAACACTCTTAAAAATTACAAAAGTTAATATGATTACTTTATTAATAAAATGATTTAAGTAATAGATTGCATTTAAAAATAATAACTAAGAATATTCTTTCCAAAATATTGTGTACTTATTATTTACATTCACCACACACAAAAATGCTAATGCATTAAAACATTCTACTAAATACAATAATTATACAAAAAGTTAACATAATTACTTTATTAATAAAATGATAATTTAATTAATAGTTTGTATTTAAAAATAATAATTAACAATATTCTTTCCAAAGTATTGTGTACTTATTGTTTAAATTCACCACACACAAAAGTGCTAATGCATTAAGACATTCTACTAAATGCATTGATTGTAAAAGTTCTTCCATCAAATGATACTTGTAAAACATTAGGAAATTGGACAAGCTTTGGGTTGTTAAAACTTTCACAAGAAAACGTCAACCTTATTTTCTATTTTTTTTTGGTATGGGTTACCCATTTAAAATGATTTATTAAATAAAATATATACTATTAATTATTATAAATAATAATTTTTTTAGAAGTAAAAGAAGAAAATTTATTTTATTGACATTTTAAAATTGAATCACTTGTTAAAAAAATCTTATGTATACAGATTGATATATATGAATAAAACATTTTTTCTTCAACATTTTTAATGGAAAAGTTTATCTATTATCCATACTTTAACTAAATTTATTACATTGCATATGAAAAATTAAGGTACCAAAAAATCGCACTCATTTAATGGATAATTAGATTGTAAAGCAAATATGTATAAATATAGGTAAAGAAGGAGGATAACAAACAAATAAACAAGAGGATATTTGGCTTCAATGGATTTTAAGATCAACACTATGAGAATGTGTAATCCAAATCTTGTACAATCCTACCAAAAAACTGAAATCTTTTAGAGTAAGAAGCATTTTAAGTTCAAAATAGAAAGGTAAACCTATATAAAGTTAGAACATGGAGATATTCATAAGGATTGTTAGTGAGTATGAGGTGGATACTATGAATTAATCTCACTCAAACCTCACAAAATCCAATTTTATAATAAGGAAAGTAACTAATACTCATAGATATAAACAAATAGAAGGAAGGAAATCATACTACAATAAAAAAGACATGTGTAACATTCATTAAAAAACATAGATCTATACAGAAATGGAGATTCAAAGGAACAAGTATGAAGCAAAGGTAGAGGGTGATTCCAATTTAAAATGTGTATATGGATGGTAAATTGTAGAGCTAGATTATGCAGTAAGGAAATCTGACTAACCACTAAAGGAAGTGGTCAAAATCACACTCAAGAGGGACATGGAGGAAACATGACCATGAGTTCTTATTTCAAGAACCAAGGAAGATTTGTAATTGAGGGTCCCCTGGGAAGATGGATCAGGTACCAAGAGCAACATCCTAAAATATCTTTTATCGTGGATGGATAGAATATTGGGCAAAATAAAAATGAATGAAGACACAATGCATACTTCTTCTTGGACCCCATGGTGGATAATGATGAGATATGTCTTAGTGTCCCAAACATGATTGTTGGAAAATCTAACTCTAAACTTTCTAATTATCTACTAGCTAGATTCAATGGCTTTAGGCCAAACATAGACACCTATAAGAAATGGGCAAACTAAAAATGGAATACCAAGGTTCATATAGATGTAGTGGCCCTATCAAAAAAATATGCTTCAAAATTTTAAAAAATTGTGTCAAGGCTCTGACAGGAAGCCCATGTTTCATGGGTAAGACTAAACTTAGTCTCAGGAAATGTAAAGCAGGATTTAATCTGAGTAGCTCAGTATGGAGGACATCCTTATGTGGGTGAAAATTTCATAACTTCCATTGGAATAATGAGAGCATGAGTTTATTATGGAGATTTCAAAATTCCTTTGAAAGCATATTGCCATTGATCCATTAACAAATTCTAGAAGAAGAATGGTGGATGCCATGTTTAGTGTTTACATCTCAGCAAACAAACTCCTTTCATAATTCATTAAGATAAAGTCCAACTAAGGGATTTCATACATTAAATAGAATAGGGAGGGATTCAAATATTTGTAATAACTTTCAATATCTCGAGTCACTCAACTAAAGACTACCCAAAAATAAGACAAGTCTCGCATGTGGAAAATCCCCTTTCAAGGAAAGAAGTCATCATAGATTAGCTTGTGGAAGACACATCTCTAATGTTGGAAGCTACATAGGGGTTAAATACCCTATTGAGACCATGAATTTTGGGGGTTAGCCCAAGTACCAAGTTTAGACTCAAATAAGAGATAAAAATAAGAGAATTTGATTTTAGGCCATTAAAAGTTGAATAGTCTTATTAAAGGGACTAATTTGATAGAGAGTAAAGTCTCAAAAATCAAAAGGAGGATTGTAGCATGTTGGAGGAGGAATTCATAACCCTAAATAAAGTGAGTGGGCCATTGATAGAGGGTAATACCAGAGTGAAATATCTTTTTGATTTAATATGTTTTGAGGGATCAAACCTCTATTTGTTAAGCCCAAAAAAGGAGGAGGTGATGAATTGCTACATAAGACAAAGTTTAGAAAAAATGCCATATATACCAAACTATCTTATATCACTATTTTATCAACAAGAGGCTCCTTTACATACACAAAGACACAAGTTGGAGACCCCATCCCCTAGGATAGGAGAAGATGATAAGACTAAAAGTAAGGATCTTAGTGGAGGATGAAAGTAAATGGAAACAAGTGAAAGGATCTAGAAGATGTAAGAAAAAGGTGGCAGTTGGATAATAATCTAAGTTAAAGGAAGACTAGATAATCAAAAATTTATAAAGAATTAAAAAGCTGAGGAAGTTGAAGGTACCAAAAGGACCATCTAAAAACATTTCCCCATTGTCAAAAAAATGGTAGTTTCATGGAACATTTGAGAGTTGAACAACCATAGTAAGTTAAGATTAATTAGATACTTGAGGAAGAATCAAAACCCATAGATTTTGATATCACAGGAAACAAAAATGTCTAAAGAGAGCCTTAATCTAATTAGAGAGAAAATATAGCATAAGTATAGTTTCACTGGGTATAGTGCTAATGGGGATTCTAGGGGTTTGGGGTTTTTTTAGAATCCATAAATCCTTGAAGGGGAAGTTCTAGTTAAGAAAAAAAATCATATTGTCATCTTGTTCAAGGGTAACTCAAATAAGTTGGAATGGATTTTATCCAACATCTACACCCCCCAACTCTAGACAAGGTAGGAAAACTTATGGAAAGAATTGGTAGATTTTATAAAGAATTGTGAGAATTGGATTTGGCTAGTGGTAGGAGATTTCAAATCCACTCTCTTCAAAGGATAAAAATGGAGGGTTACATTACTATTCCAAAAACATGGTAGATCTAAATGATTTCATTTCTAAAATTGGCCTAGGGTTACATTACTATTATATTAATAGTTTTGTGCCCAATGTAACATTTTTAAAGATTGTATCACCATAAATAGAATGAAAGCTCTGCACATTAGTATTTTTAATTGTGACAATATATTTTTTACAATGCAATCATTCTCAAATTATGCAAGCTTGAATGTTTATGTCTTTGAATAAGGTTTGATAGGTATTTATGCTATTTTTGCTTTTTTATTATATTTGTTGCATGAAAAATGCCCATATTCTTGACTACATATCATTGCTTTTATAGATCACAATGATACTTTGTATTTTTTTTTGTCAATGTTTTTTTTTAACTTTTTCATTGCACGCTCTAACTATATGTTTTTAATTTTCTATCACGTATGTTTTTTTTGTTTTTTTTTTGAAAGCTTAATGATTTTTAATAGTTGTTTTTATATTCAGAAATACATGTAGCATAGTGTTGATTTTCATGATGTCTGAAAGCTATATTGGATGTTGAGTTTATTTCAAAAGGTTTCAATGTGTCAAAAAAAATTGTCCTTCTATCAATGTCATCAGCTATTGTAACTATAACATTATTTGTAGATATTGTTTTCAATGGATCATAATGAATATGATTTGTATATGTTTAAAAATAAAAGGTGTTATATGTCTTTTATGGTTGAGGACAATTACAAAACACTTTTAAAATATTTTTTTGTTTTTGCTAACCAAATTTGAATATTGATTTCTAAAATGCTTGACAACCATGAGGAGTAGAAGCCATTACCTTCAATGCCACTTTATTCAAATGGCATTCCAATTGTCCCAATGTATGTTCTCTAACTATAGATGGTTTTAGGTTTTTATTTTTCTAGTTCTTGATTAAAAAATTCTAAAGAATTCATTGCATTGTTACTTGCTCCAAATATTTCATTTGAAAAAGACTAAGCCATATATTGGTGAAGAGCATGGCCATTGAATTAGTTTTTAGCTAAGAAAGCAATCCTATTAAATAAGCTTTCTCCACAACTTGAGTTAAATGTAGTCACCCTATCTATGCCACATGCTTCTATTTCATCAAGGCTAGCATTCTAATACAAAGAAAGATTATTTTAAGTGTTTAATGTTTATTGAAGATCGAATTGTCAATGCATATTTTTTTTGAAAATAATGGTTCAAAATGGCCATGTGTCAGGTTTATATCATGAAACAACTACTATCTTTGTTAAAATGTACTTTTTTTTCTTTATTATAGACCATATACAAATTGGCATTTTTATCCATTTGTGTAGCCACTGGACATAAAATATATCACCCAAAAGACTAGTTTGCCTTGATTTGTAACTTCTTTTGTAGAAATTCTCATTCTAAAAAAATATGTGCCTTTGTCATGTATACAATGAAAATCATATAACACATCTAGTTGTAATTTATGAGCATATGATATTATTTATTCTATATCACCATTGTTCAAATAATTAAAAAAAAGTCATTGATCTTGGTTCGTATCTAATTTAAATTGTTAGGGTTTATGGAGTTTAAGCCCTAGGTTGTTAGAGGGTCTAAGTACAATAAATCAGGGCATAAAATATGAATTAAATATAACCACTAATTAGTGAAAGAATTGATATAATATAATATTTATAATAATAGTAATAAATGACATAAATAAGTAATTAGTTGGAAGTAACCTAAGACGAAGGATATGAAAGCTAAAAAATGGTATAGGAGCTAGTCTAAGTGTCACAAACAAGATACAGGTGTCATAAACACTCAATAATAGTTCCCTTCTTGGGGACTAAGACTATGGAAATAGTGTCCATTTTTGGCACTAATGTCCTTTGTGCAAGAACTAATTTTTACCTCTAGGATCACTTGTGTCTAAGCCTCCTAAACCCATTCCTATGTGGATATGTCCTAATTTTCTATATGTGAACTATAGTGAGATGATTTAGTATATAAATCCTAGACCTCCATGTGATTAGCATATTTGATTTGCACAAGTAGCAAAATTTTGATGTTAGCAAAGTAGGATGGGCATCCTCAACACTGCATTATGATGATAGTTTCCTATATACCAATATTCTGAGAAGGGATCAAGATCGATGTAGTTCTCCCACCTATGTGTTTGGTGCAAGTACAAGTGCATGCTAATATGAGTATGGACTTGAGTACTTTAAATGAATCTTGAGACTAGAAATATATGTATTCTAAGCTTGTGATGATTGTAGATTATTGTATGCAAAATTAAGGTAGAATAGAGATTAATGTGTTTGATTGTGCACAACTTGTTCTAAGCTTATTTATGTATTTTTCTTCTCACCTCCATCTAGTGAATAAATGGTGTAAATTCATTTATATATACTAATCTAGTGCTTGTTGGGGTTTGAAATAGGTCTAGGCTGACCATAGGTGTCTTAAGAATTAAAAATATATTTGTTGGGGTTTTGAAAAGAGGTAAAGGAGAATAGCACCAAATTGGGACACTAGCACTGTGGCACTAGTGTCCAATTATGGCACTATTGTTTAGGTGGAAAAACTTGAGGCACTAGGGGTCTGAATGCCTATGGAATAGTCTAAGACTAATTTTGAGATGTCTAGGGATATGTGTGGCCCACTTAAAAGTTGGATAAATATATAAATAGGCCCTTAGATAGGTCTAGGGCTAAGCTAGGGATGAGTGGTCTCAAATAACACTTTTGGCACTCAAGTGACATTTTAGATGGCTATAATATCATGACTGATGTGTAATGGAGATGTAGTAAGACTTCAAGTGTGTCAAAAAGACAAACTCTAATAGTATAATTGAATGATTGAATTTTGAAAATATTTTCATGGTTTAAGGCATGGTCAATGGTTGAAAACCATTGTTTATTTTCAACTAGAATTTTTAAAGTTTCTAATATTTTTTTCTCCATTTTTTCATTTTGTATTTCTCTTTTTGTTTTTATTTAAAAATCATGGAAATGCACTCATGAAAAAGTAGAATACTAAATTTTGAATAACGAAAACTCTTTTTCACTCTCCCATAGCATAGATAAAGAATCTACATGGCAAGATGCAATCCAAGATATTAATTTATTTCTTAAATATAATCTACAACCTACTCATGGTTTTTTATTTTATAATGTTATGTGAAGCTATAGATTTAAGCAATGCACATTTTATTATTGAAGACTATGCACACAAAAAATATGAAATTATTATGCACACACAAATATGAAATTATTACTTAAATATAGTGTCCAACTTACTCATAGTATTTCTCATTTATAATATTGTATATATATTGGTCAAAACATAAAAAAAGGTTGTATAATACATTTGGTTCTAAATACCATTGTCCCTAGAAAAATGCTAATTTACGTCATCAGAAACAAATGTCTGTGCAAAAAAATATATCAAAAATACAAAAGCTTATATTTCATGTCACAACCATTATTTCATTTCACCTTCTACTCAATATGGATCAAGTTAGTGAGTTAGTGTAGTATAAGATCAAGTCCATGTTCCAAAGAATGAAGTAGGCCAATTACAAAGCTTTATATATGATGTCTAAGATGTTCATTATTAGCATCAACATATACATTTGACATAAATAAATGGGGTGCAAGTAACAACATAGTGTGCACATTACAATTCTTGCACCTGAGATTCAATATAACATTTGATAACAAGACTAAAAGAAGAACTTCAAACATCAACACTAAAAGATCAAAGATTTTCACTACTTATTTATTTTTAATTTTTAGAGGTTTATTATGAAAAATTAAAGTGTAATTTATATTAACAACAAAAATCAAATATTTAAAAAATATAGTTACTTTTTAGATTATCTACATTATTATATTATTATTCAAAATCAGCAAAGGATACATCTCTTGAAAATTCATCACATAGCTAAAAGCTTTTACTAAACATAGACTATGTCCAATGAACCATATTTAGTATAACCTATACATTTCAAAATCTGAATTCCAAAATATTGATATATGATCTTGCAGCCGACAGGAATAATATTATTACACATTATCAAGATTGGTTTCGAAAAACATTAAACACACTCCTAACATAAAATCATTTTTAATGCATAACTAATAGCTTTAAACCGTGCATAGAAAACATCATAAGTCAATAATGTACTATTCATTTTAATAATTTTGTAATTAATATATATAAATTGCAATAACATTTAATAAAATAATATTATTTTAGTATTGTGAGAAGTTGCATCATATGTCATAAAATATTAAGCAAAATTGATGTGTAACAAATCATAAATTCTGACTTTGTAACATAATAATATGTTCAAATGACTAAGTCATTTTTTAAAATTTTAAATTAATTTCTTTAACTTATTAAAATATAATAAGTTAATTCCCAAATGCCATGCCTTAAATATATGTTAGCATGTATCAATTAGTAATTACCTCAGAGGTGCAAGTCATGCATAAAGTTATTTAATATTAATAGTTGTATGGCATATGAAACCTTTAATTGTTGAATTTATTTAACTATTTTCCCAATAAATATCAATATGATATTTCTAGAGGGGTTGATGGTGGAAAAGAAGGTGGTGTGTTAATTCAAATGGTATGGTAATGAGATATATGAGAAGGAGACGTCACATTTCTGAAATTGATATATATATATATATATATATATATATATATATATATATATATATATATATATATAAGTTGCCAGCTTTTGTTTTCCATTTTTGAAATTTGTGGTATTTTAATGATTTCCATGACCTAATGGAAACTACTCTAAAATTGATAGGAATCGATCCTCAATTAAAACCTTTAATCGTTGAACTTATTTAAGCATTTTCCCAAGAAACATCAATCTGATAGTTCTATTGGGGCTGATGGTGGAAAAGAAGGTAATGTGTTAATTCAAATGGCATGGTAATGAGATATATGGGGAGGAGATGTCACATTTCTAAAATTGTAATATTTTTTATTTTTAATAAGTTGCCAACTTTTATTTTCCAATTTTGAAATTTGTGATATTTTAATGATTTCCATGATCTAATTGAAAACTATTCTAAAATTGATAAGAATCGATCCTCAATTGGATGTGAAGTTTTTACAATGCCCATAGAATTTGATGTTATGTAATAGCTAATAATTGATTTATGAATTGATCAGTGGGTCACAACTCACACATAAAAATGAGCAAGTGTTGTTGTATAATTAAAATTTTATTTATAAATATATTATGATAAATAGATTTTACTAATAATTTTTTACCTATTATATTGTGTAATATATTATATATTATATTATATTGTTATACTAAATTCAAAAAAATAATATGTTATTACAATAATATTATAAATAAATATTTTATTTAATAATATATAATATAATCTAAATATACATAATATAATAGGTTATATATATATATATATATATATATATATATATATATATATATATATATATATATATATAACATTAGTAAAATATGTTTATTATAATTTATAATACAATTAATGTCTATTATTTAAACCTTAATTTTCTATATGGCAGAAAAAAATAAAAATGGAAGAGCCACTAACTCTTCAATTTTTGTATGCATGCAAAGTTTTGTTTGCACCCAGCAAAATGAAGATCCACATGAATAATAGATCAATAGGTGTCTTTAAATCATGCAAAGATTTGGTTACTCCACCAACCAAAATTTGGAAGCATTCATAAGGCCCATTAAATGTTTTATATAATCATTGAATCAAAAGTGGTTTCATGGGGCATGCCTAGTTACAATTTAGTAGGATGACCCTCATGGGAGGGTATAACTATTTAGATAAACATGGATATTTGTACAATCATGGAATGTTATGTGATACTTCATTTAAAGGGGTTGCCAGTTCATCATAGAAGCTAAGGAAAGATGCATTGTGTATTGTGATATTGGGATAAGATGTAGGTGGTAAGGTTGATTTGTTCAATTACTACAACAACATTTTTTTTTATCACAACTAAAAAAGTCAATAATAATTTCATCTGCATGCCTAAATAACAAAGCCTATCAAAATAAATATCCATGTATGTCTATCTCTACTATTATCTCTTTGATTTGAATTCTATCAATTTTTATGAGGGAACCAAATATATCAAATGAGTTTTTACCAAAAATAAAATAGTTATGAAAATGCACTGCATAAAATAAACACTATTCTCTAGCTTTTACATAATCAATTTGACCAAACATGCTGAATACTACCCACATTATGCCATGGAATGGGTTCAGTAGATAATCATTTAATAATGAAGCTAAAACTATAGTCAATATCTGTAATCTCACATAAACCGAGCCAATCAATACTATTTCCTTATTGTAAAAAAAACCTTCTCTGTCAAACTAAAATGCTTTCAACAAGCATGATATTTACTATTTTGGTGGCAATCATCTATCAAACATATCACCAAATTTAGCAATTACAAAACCTGACTAAAAATTTATTTGAGAAAACAAATTCATTAAGTTTTATAATCAAAGCCATTAGGTTTTGAAATTAAAACTTCATTCAAAATTATTTCATCAGCAATTTTTTTTATTTTAATAATATAGATAACTATGAATTATGTTGTCAAGTTTTATGAAAACCCCAGGTGTATGAGTACACAAACAAATTGGGCAAAATAACAAATTGAGGGTTGAAATTAGTAGGAAGAAAAACTTGTTTCAACATGCAAATATACAAATCCAAGATTTATTCAATCGTTTCATCATGAAATACTGCTCAAAAATAAAACCCTCAAATACCCAAATCAAAATTTGGTAGAACCTAAAATTTCCACTATCCCATATTAAAATTTCCAGCATCAATCAAAAATAGACCTCAACAATAGGAAATGAAACAAACGGAGATGAACCCATCAAAACCCAACTGCATCTCATCTATTTTGCATGAAAATATTGATAATAACTCAAATAAATAAAAGCTTTTACCAAATCCCAAACTATATTTCCTATGCATGATGGATTTTTCGAAACATAAAGAAAAATCAAACCATTTGAGTGAGTTTTATATTGAATAAAACTCACCTTTTCCATTAAAAAATATGCTTCAATAAACTAAAGAAAACCCAAAACAATAAATCTGTCTTGTTATGCAATGCTAAAAGTGAGGTTTGAATAAATTTGTCAAAATTTTAAAAAAAAGCGCTTTTCCTAGCTCCAATATCATCTATACTTTGAAGAACAAACTGTGAAAGAGATTTTATTTCTATTTAATCTCTAAAGAGAAAGTAGTGGAAATAAAGTATGTTGTGTAAAGTATTTCAAAATGTACTCATCATGACATCCAAATAGCTTGGTTAAAATAACAGACCTTCAATTTATCCAAGATGGAATTCATAATCTTGCTTGATTCACTATTCAATTCAAAGGTCCAAATAAGATAATAAGCATGTATCTTGCCTAACCTCCAACGGTGCATTAATGACTCTTAAATGTTTTTGTCCTCTATTGAAACATGAATACCCCTCTTTTTATGTTATTCGCTTTGGTGAAAATGTACCATATGTCATCTTAAACAAAATACCAAACTTAAAAAGGGTAACTATATTTATTTTCACTTACATTTTATGTCTACACCCTTTGAGAAAAAAGTTTACATTAGGATAATAAAATGGGTTACTTTTGAATTTTACTGAGAAAAAAGTTTACATTAGGATAATAAAATGGGTTACCCTTGAATTTTACATCCTTGCAATCAAAAAGTGTATAACTTGTTTATGATTTTACCCAGACACAAATTTCTTGGTGTCACCATGGCCATGTAACAAATAGAAGGGGAAAACATTGTCTTAACATTACTTTACCCTTGCACATTATGCCACATCCTTTGCCCATGCTATAACTTATGTCTTGAGATTATTTCACTTACATTTGATGTCCATGTCCCATGAGAATGGTTGGCATTAAAATATTTAAAATTGATGTTTTTGTACTTTGCCATCAAAAGACACTATTGCTGTTTACCATGCATTTGGAAGATTATCTGCATAAGTTATATTTATTTTGAAACTTACATTATAAATTAGATATTGATGCTCTTCATTATTGAAGTGATTATTAAGACCTTGGTTAATTATTTGCTGGCAACCCAAAACTAAATCCATATATTATGTAAAATACAAATATTATAGTCCCACTATACCAACTTTAAAATGGTACCATTGCCTTATACAAAGAAATTTATGACAAATTCTTGATTCCAAAATCTAAGGAAATTACGATATTTGCAAAGCTTATGAAATAAAACTGAATAATAAGACACCAACCTAATTTTTTCTATTATTTAATATGCCAAATAGAGACAATTATGACGACGGTCCTATTATTGAATCGGATATCTAGAATCACCTAAAACAACTTAATATAGGTCAAAAAGTAATGAAAATAGTAACACTTCAATAGCCATATTTAATCTAATCACACAAAATGAAAAGTTATAATAAGACCAAAATATTTGAGTCATTGGCCCCCACCAAGTATTTTAACAAGATGACATAATTTTTGAGGTTTTTAAAATTTTAAAATAGGGTACAAAAACAATTTCATTTAATAGAGTCCAATAATAATAAAATCAAACATGACATTATCATCCACCCTTGATAATAAAAAAATAACCAATCAAATATTTCACCACCTTACAAGTGATGAACCTGTTTGCAATGAGTACAGGTCATGTAATTCTAATTGCTACCCTACATCCATGTTTGTTGTAAGATATGAACCTTATGGTGTATGATTTCACATGAAATAACCTATCATTTCCCCTCGACATCATCATCTATCTCACTTTTAAATATTTCACCACTTTCATGTTATGTATGGCCTTTCCCTTCCCTAAGATTTATAAAGATCACCAAGAAATAAAACATCTCCTCACTATATAACTCATTGCCCTATTGTATGAAATAACACACAAACTCATTTTCCACCATCACCTCGACCATAAATATAATATTATTATTACTTGGTGATTCTTAAAAAATGATTTGGATAGGGTCAATAATCACAAGTTTTGAGTTACGTACAACTTCTTATTTTCACTCTTTCACTTTAAAAAACCCCACTCTACTAAAACAAAAAATTAAATCCCTTCTAGCATAACTTGCACCTTTGGGCACTTGCTATTATTTTTTTAATCAGACGTTAGAGCTCACTTATTCTAATGTTAACTTTTTGTATGTTATTTTGATGAATTAAAGTATTTAACTTTTGTTTTAAAAATAATCAAACATTATCAATGTGGATACTTACACTCAATTTACAGAATTCTAAAGGAAACCTTGCATTATCCTATATACTCTCTCAAGGTATATTATTTTTTTTTCCAATATGAGGTGATTGTGTGTGTGTGTGTGTGTGTGTGTGTGTGTGTGTGTGTGTGTGTGTGTGTGTGTGTGTGTGTGTGTGTGTGTGTGTGTGTGTGTGTGTGTGTGTGCGTGCGCAAAGAGGTAGGAATTAATAAAAATATAGATCTTCAAATCAAAATTAACAATAGAACATGGTATGAGCAAGTGAATTAGGGTAATAGATAGAGCAACTAGTGTAAGGAAGGATTAGTGCATCATGTTAGGGTAGTCACTTCCATTAGATGGAGTTAATTGTTATAGGAATAAATTTAGTAGTTAGAGGTTATGGTTCTAAAATGATATTACTCATGAATAAAAGGTTGTGGGTGAATTCCATGTTGTGATCTATGCTTTCAAAAAAATTTTAACTATTACTAGCAGGGCCAGGGATAAACTTCCCCAACTCCATTTTGTGAAAAAAATAGATGCAATCCTAGAGTTTGTTTCCAATCATGATGCTCCAAGGAAGTAAACTCTAACATTCTTTGAGAATGTTTTGATTGAAAATTTATGTATCTTTAGCAAACAAGACATAAAACCATTAAGGAATTGATCAAATTCCATTGAAAACCCTTATTAAAGGATATATTGACATTTGGTTCTATGGATGAGGTTTTTATGCCTTCTTATTTGATTTTAAGGAGGATAAATATTTTATTTTCAAAAGTGGTCCATATTTTATGGGATCAAAAGAAATTTACTAAGATACTAGTCTATATATTTCAATCTAGTTGAAGATATGTCTCCTATTGTCCTTGTTTGGGTAAAACTTCTCCACCTACCTCATATGTTTTGGGATAATAAATACCTAATTTTCAATAGAAATAATTTTTTCCACTTCATCAATATGTTATGATCTCGCATTTTCATTACAGATTATGTTATTATTACATTGACACTATGATGCTAGACTAGTTTAGATGTTGTTTAGTTGGATTATGTGGTATTTGTTGTAGTAGTGTTGGTTGCATAATTATTCTATGATTTATTATATTATGAACTTTTTTATATATTGCTAATGGTTTTATAATCTATATTGATTATTTATTTATGACATAATGCGATTATGCCATTTTGGTGGTTGTAGGTTTTATCTATGAGCTAGGTAGGTGGTGGAGGCCATAACCTTGGAACAATGGTTTATGAGCACATTTATATGAATGAAAGGTATACTATTGTTTGATTTTATTTTGGAAATTTTGATTTTGTCATTATATTTAGTTATGTGTTTATCAGTTGTGGTCCTTGTGTTTGTATTGACTATTGTACTTTACCAGTTTTTTTGTGGGTTGTTACTTGTCAACAATTATTTGTTTGTTGGCCACCTCCTTTCCATTATCATAGATTCATTCTTTATTCCTATAGACTCTCTTAATGACTTATATTCTCTTTTACACCCTATTGACCTATTACCTAAACCTAACTAGACCACCTAGACCTAACCCTCCTTGGAAACCCATGTCACCCATGCTACCATAACCCCACCTTTGACTTTGCATTATTATCTAAGGCTAAGTGGAATATTGTTTTAATGGCTATATTATTCATGGTTTGATTTAAACATGGATTAATTTCTTTGGTGTATCACATTTCCATAGGTCAATGGCTTGTGCGGGAAGTATGTTAACCTCATTAATTGAGGCACGTGACATTACGGTTAAGGTTTCAATGAATATCCATGCAATTTATGTTAATATAGTTTAATCAACTCTAATCCTATTTTCTATTGGATGCGGGGTGCTTTATCATCTATCCTTCTTGACTCGCTATTAATGGCAAGGTTGGTAGGATTTCCTTAGGATACAGTGGGTTTATCTCTCCTCCATGAATTCAATGCGAGTTGATTGGGGTATGGGGAAATGAATGGAAAGGAATGGGCAAGGTGGATGGTAGATAAAATATTATGAATATGGAGAAATTTGGATACAAATAGTAAAACTATTCACCTAGTTTTAATGACAAGCTGGTTGGTTTGGGGAACACACAATGACTTTGGATGAGTCTCTGAGATTTCATCTTTTCTAGAATTCTCTGCGTGTTTTTCAAGTAATTCTTTTATTTGAGTTTTATTTTTTGGTTTTTTACTGGGTTTCTATAATGATAAAAATTAGAGGTTGCACATGCAGCTAGAAGTCCTCAGACTTTTAGATGCATTCACAGACCTATTATAATAATATAGCGATATATTTATATCATATAAACTTGCAATATATATATATATATATATATATATATATATATATATATATATATATATATATATATATATATATATATTACAAGTTTACATGATATAAATGTATCGCTATATCATTGAAATCCAATCTTTATCATTATGAAGCCATGTCATTATGGGTAGTGGATTGTGTTGGAATGGTTGCATGTTACATGCATGTTTAAAAGGAATGATTGTACTTTTATAAATGGAAAATCTTGACAAGTCTAGTGTTGTTAGGATATATCAACTGTATGTTCATTTTAATGTCTTTGTAAAAGTTCATTGTATTCTATTTTATAACAACAATAAGCTTTATGTCTTCCATATAATGACTATGTGCACATTTTAATGACTTCATTTTGATTTATCACCAATGTCAATGAAAATTAAATGGGTCTTTTGATATGTGATTGTGGAGTTAACCTGGTTCCTTGGAAAGGTTGTTGGTCGTATTTGAGTCTGATAGGTGCATCCATTTTCTTGTGTTTTATGATTTAGGAACCAGACAAGTTTTACGCGATGTGTTATTCCACATTCTTGGTAACTTGGTTTGTTAGTTAGATCTTATGGTAATATTTAGTTTGATGTTATTATTTTTGGGTTCATTCTCTTACTTTTATTTGAATACATCGATATTTGACCATTGATTTTATACTAGGTTATATTGACCTAATAACCATTATATCATTTATTTTTCAGTCGGTGATAAATCTTGTTATGAGAAATGGAATATGGAAGAAAATCTTGACTTTGTTTTATTTATTTCTAGGTTATCTCATTTTGACAGTGACGTGTTGTTATTTCGAGAATTTTTTTCTTTTTTGTGGATTGTAGAAATCTTAAAAAACTACATCATGGGTTTTCATTTTCAATATGTTTAAGGTTTATACACACACACACACACACACACACACACACACACACACACACACACACACACACACACACACACACACACACACACACACACACACACACACACACACACACCACACACACACATATAATCATGACTGTGGTTCTTTGTGGATTCTAGGTTATTCATTTTGAACTGTGCTAGTATGATGTTCAAACCTAGTCACTTTTATGACCTTAGACCATTCAAATCAAGATTATAATTCATTTGATAATAACTATGTCATTAAGGTTTTGTTTAATAAGGACACACACACACACACACACACACACACACACACACACACACACACACACACACACACACACACACACACACACACACACACACACACACACAAAAAATTTGATTTGATTATATGATTGAGTGTTTATATATATATATATATATATATATATATATATATATATATATATATATATATATATATATATATATATATATATATATATATATAGACACACACATATATATATTTGTACAAAATGTTTATATTCCCTATATATATTAGGTAGTTGTGTTCTTGGTCGACTATGCTACGGTTATTTAACTAATTGCTTGAGTGATATACATATATATGGATATATTTATATCTATTTATGTTGATTTTATTATATGATTGAGTGTTTATATATATATATAGACACACACACACACAGATATATATGTGTGTGTGTGTGTGTGTGTGTGTGTGTGTGTGTGTGTGTGTGTGTGTGTGTGTGTGTGTGTGTGTGTGTGTACAAAATGTTTATATTCCCTATAATATATTAGGCAATTGTGTTCTTGGTTGATTGTGTTAAAGTTATTTATCCTACTATTTGAGTGATATACATATATATGGATATATTTATATCTAGTTTTGATGATTTGATTATGTGACTTGGTGTTTATTATGGCTGATTGAACTTTTTAGATTTCATTATAATCCTTTACTCTACATTGGGGTTTTCTTATTGGTTAAGTATTAACTTCACTTTAGTATATTTCATTTGTCATTGACTTGGTTTGTTGACATTTTTTTCATAATCTAGTCCTTGTGGTTTTAATAATTATGTCAAACTTAAAATATTTCACTATGTTGTGTGCTATGGTTTATTAGGAGGATGTGATGGTTAATACTTGATTTGGATGTCGTAATTTAGCTGGGTTGATTTTGATTTGTGACATTAAAATATATAGTTATTATTTCTATTATGATTAAATTAATATGTATTAATTTATAAATTTGAATGATGTCATTATTGAATTATTTTCATTATTGGTTGGAATGCATGTATTTTCATTCCTGGACTAGACTTGAGTAGTTATTGGTATATATTGTGGGTTTGAATTATTAAAGACCAATCAAGAAGTTAGATGGGGTCCAAATAGGATAAACTTGAAAGATATATAATGGATTAGGATTAATCCATTCTATGTCATTTGATGGTCTAATTTATACATCATTACACATAATCTATACTTAGATAATTTTATTATTCCCATCTCATCTTGGAATGAATGGATTATGTTGTATGTGTCTTTTGTTGTCATGTTTTTGTTCGAAGATCAATGTGCTCAGAATTCATTACATGTTCTCAGTTACTACGACCACCAGCCTTCTGATGGTTGGGGTGGTAAGGGCCACCGATCAGGGGATCATAGGGCTAGTGGGTTGGGTTTGTCCTAATCAGTTGGTTTGTGTTTGACTCTATTCTTTCATAACTTCATATGAAAGATGGTAACAATGTATTTATTAATTAAATTTAGATATAGTTATTGAATTTAAATTATCATAGTGATCTTGTTGACTGATAACGAATGATATGAATAGATTATAAAATTATATTATTGAAAGATTAAGCTAAAAGATAGTTAAAGTTGTTGTGAAGGTACCTTGTATTGTTAAATCATTAAGTTAAATCTTTATTCCTTAGAGTACAATTATCAAGAATTGATTGAATATGTGATCAACATTTGAATGTTGTAGTCCTAAATTGATCTAATAATCCACATATGGGAGTTTGATTTCTCATGCAATCAATTCCTAAAATGTTTGTTTATTATTATATTAGTCCATCTTATATTTAACCTTCTGGTATAATATTGATTTTCTTTTCCTAGTTTGACTATTTGTTGATTATAACATCTTCAAGAGAATTCACTAGTAATTCTTAATGTCAATAATCAATTAAGATTTACTTGGATATTTTATGTGAGATTTATCTTTGAAATTTATTTTAAATAGATGAAATTAAAAATAGTTATGAATTGAATCTTTATAAAGTTTAACACTTGTTTCCATTACCATTCTATGGAAATATGAACATGTAGATGCTTTGCATTAATTCCATGGATGTATAATTCATAAATAAATTGGTTTGATGGAAATAATATAGAAGTTGATAATTGTTTCAAGTTTTACCATGGAATATATAAAATTTCACACTTTAGCTTAGTATACTAAATTTAGAATGAAAAAGATAAAAGTGGCATAGCAGTTACCTTAGCTGGATTATTAATTGCATAGCTAGTTACTCTTACTTATAAATACATATTTTCATTTGGAGCATCTAACCCTTGCAACAATGCATAAGATTGGTAGTAGGACTATGAAAGAAAATAAATAAATATGTTTCTCTATCATATTGGTTGCATAAAAGGTATATCTTCAATTATGAAATATCATTCCTCTAACTTTTGTATAATTATGAAATCTGAAAGTAACTTGTAAACATTTATATCAATTGGCAAAAGAACTAATAATTATTATAATTCAATGAATGATCATATACAATTATTTCCTTAGATAGATGAATACATTCTATGAAAGTACAATAAAATCCAAAAATGGTAAATAGTTATCATAGCATCTTAAATAGTACATAAGTTATACTTTACTGGTCATTATCTTCCTTCATGTGAGCTGAACTCATTGGTTATTTACTTTGACTACTAATAGAAAGTTTTATAAGAGTTCCTTAAGTGAAACTTTTTATTTGGGTTTCACTCATATTGAAACTTGAATGGAACCTATTATTTTCATTACAATAATGCTACCATGGTATGCTTGTTGGTTTTGGTTTGCCTAGATTTATTACAATGAATTTGTAACATACTTATGTTTTTTATAATATTCACTTATAAATTAAATAGAGTTCTTCTTGAATAGATAGATGCTTGAGTCATTATTTTTAGTTGTACAAGATGTTCCTTTTATATAGAATGCATAGATGTATGTGCTTGAACTCTTTTATAGCATTGGCTATGCCAATTTAAAATAGTTGTATAGAATATGGATTAGCATATCTATGTATTGAACTATTATAAGCATCTATGTTTGACATGAATGATGTACAAATAAGTGAAATGACCTTAAATTTTGTGAGATGTGATAACCTATCTGGTATCACTAATGAATGATGTACTAAATCTATTCTCTTATACTTTTAAATAATCGTTACTTAAATGAATAAAAATATGCAAGTGTGAGATTTAACTTTGTTTGTTGATTTTAGAATGCTTGTATGAATTATATAGCATATATCTTGATTTGAACACATGAATCATTTAAATTATAACTTAATAAATATAAGGATACCCTTTTTTTTTAAAGCTATTCTTTAACTTAACCATCCTCGAATAGGACTAAAACCCATTAAGCAGAGTGAGGTAATTATTTAGGGTTAAGGACCTAGAAATAGTCCTATGAGGAAGTATGAGTGCCACTTATGGTGCTCAGGACTTATCAGTGTAAGCGTATACTAATACACCCTAAATTTTATAATCCTTATAACAACAACAAACTTCACCATAGTGCTTTTAGATGTGTTTATCTCTAGTGAACTACTTCAGTTCTAGTCATGATAGCACGTAGTATGTTGAATGTTTCATTGCATTAGAAAGTCTTGTAAGTGGGCCTACATGTGTCCAAAGTGTACTCTAATATATGATTCCAATTTTTTTTTGGAGGGGGTTACATCTCATATCAAAGCAATATTTTTCTCTAGGGAACTCTAGGAATGAGTATTTTTATTTAAAAATGCAATCTTCTAAGTTATCACTTATGATTTCTCAAGATGGTTAGAATTCAATCAAGCAACGAAAACATCTATGAAAATCCTTTGAATGTCAACGATGCTAGAGTCAGAGGTCAAGGACATGGAAGAGTTCATCAAGGTCACATTCCCATTCTCAATATGGTTGAACTGTTACTGAATAATGCAAACTATAATACCAAGGTACCCCATGTTGAAGTAGTCAATGGGATTCCAACCGATAAGCATGAGGAAGTCCTCAGTGGGATATTGACATCCCTTAACACCTTTCAATGGAATATTGATAATCAATAACAAATATTAAATAATCTTGAAGGGATATCCAAAGAAGAAGTACCCAGATTGAAATGGGACAAATGAAAGGACCTTTAATTTGATAGTTATCTTTGACCATGATTGACCCAATCATCAAAGAGATTAAGAATATTATTCTACCTAATTTTTAAAGTTAATAATCTGGTGATGCGATTGATGCTTGGTACACTTACAAAAGTACTTCTATTTTCACAATATGATTTCTAATGTAAAAGCCATAGTAGCAACCTATCAACTAGTAAGCCTTGTAATATTATGGTGGAACCACATTTGTGATATTGAAGTGTATCAACCTTTAAATCTATCTTGGTTTGTTTTTAAGACTCAATTTCATAAGAGGTACCTGAATGCAAACTATAAGGAGTAGAAAATCATTGATTTTTTAGCTCTTAAAAAAAGATAACATGTCTATTGTATAATATGAGAATAAATTCCTGAACTTGATACATCATGTGAACTATATGCATGATGAAGAAACTCAGATTAGAAAGTTCAATCTTGGGCTTAAGGAGATTCTAATGCATGATGTTAACATGAAAAATCCAAAAATGTTGGTTGCAACCATAGAATCAGCATACAGAGCTGAGGAGAAGGAGAAGTTTTGATAGAAGGTAAGACAAGAATTCATATCTAATATACAGTAGTCTAAATCCAAGAAAGTTCTCCCATGAAAAAGAATTTCAAAAAATCTAATGCTAACTATATTTTTTTATGAGGTAATAAGAATTACAACAAGTTCTCCAATCAAAACAAAAATTTCAAATCCCATGGACCTTCTAAATCTAATTCTTACAAGAAGTAACAACATCTAAACACCCAACATGGACCTGCCATAGGTGCTAATACTTTTCCAGTAGCATCTTCTAGACCAATTGTGTGTTGGGAATGTGGTGACAATCACTATAAAAAAGACTATCCTAAGATGAAATTAGGTCAAACAATGAACCATAGAGTATATGCTAATATTGATAACCATAATGCTTACTTTTAGGCCACTCTTATTGAGACTCGAGGTACAATTAATAGTTTTTTTTTTTTTTTTACTATTCTAATTGATTCTATTGAAATAGACTATTTTATTTCTCCTTTTGTTGTTAAATAATGTAATATTAAACTTGTCTTGATAAGAGAAGGTTAGGAAGTGGAATTTAGTACCAATAATAAAGTGCCTATTATTGAATGCTTAGAACAACCAAAGTTGGATATTGGTATTTTTAAGACTAAGGTGAATCTATTTCTCACACCTTTAGGGTCATATGATCTCATCCCTGGAATGGATTAGTTTCATGAACATCAATCCACACTTGATTATGTGGGTAAAAGAGTATGATGCACATATTACTTGGGCCAAATTGTAGAATTAAAAAGCATGTAAGGGTCTGAGAGATGTAAAACACTTACAACCCTATAGCTAAAAAGAGCTATTAAGAAAGGCTACAAGCTCTATGAAGTTGAACTACAAGACATTTTTAATAAGAAAGAGCTGAAACATATAGATTTTCCTATACTAAGGGAGTTTATGGACATCTTTCTTGAAAATTTACTTAGGTTGCCACCTAAGTGAGAATTTAATTTTTCCTTTGACATCATACTTGGATCTGTCCCTACATCTAAGGCACCTTACCACATGAATGTGGCTGATCTACAAGAATTGAAAGCTCATTTGTAAAAAAAATTTGATAGTGGAAGCATATGGCCAAGTGTGTCTCCTTGGGGTGCTTTAGTAGTCTTCGTGAAGAAGAAGGATAGTATTGTAAGGCTTTGTATTGATTACCACATGTTGAATAAGGTAACAATAAAAAACCACTATTCTTTGCCAAGAACTGGTGATTTGTTTGACCAAATGAAGGGTGTTGTAGTCTTTTCCAAGATATAATTGAGGTCTAGTTACCATCATCTATGCATTAAGGAAGAAGACATTCATAAAACTACCTTTACAACCTATTATGGGCACTATGAATTTACATTTCTACCTTTTGTCTTAACCAATGCATCGACAACCTTCATGAACCTTATGAACAATATATTTAGAGATTACTTGGATAAGTTTGTGCTAGTTTTTCTTGATGATATTCTAATTTGTTCTAAAGATGAGGCTAAACATGATCAACACCTCTATCTAGTCTTACAAAAACTAAGACAACATAATCTTTATGGAAAATTTTCTAAATGTACATTCTATGAATCTAAAATTCATTATTTAGGACACATTATTTCCAAAGAAGGCATTTTTGTTAACCCTGGCAAGATTAAATCTATCCAAGATTGGCCTACTCCTAATGTGCATGAAATATGAAGCTTCATGGGTTTGGTTCGTTATTATTGGTGCTTTGTTAATTTTTTTTAGTGTGGCCTATCCTATCACTTCTATTGACTAAATTTGACTTTTAGGTCAAATTAGAACTCTTATAGGTAAAAAATTGAGTTTTAAGTATTTTAGGCAGTTTAATGTTTTTTCATAAGGTATATCATAGGTTATCTAATTTTATTCAATGTTATATTAGCCTTTATCATTAATTTTATTAGCCAACATGTCCTTTTGAGTCATTTTAAGGGTCGAAATTGAGTATTTGATGAGTTATATGGATTTATTGGGAAGTGTTAAGGTTCCAAAATGTGATGTCACATCTCATGTGTTTTTATATGTCTTAATCAATTGACATAACTAAAAAGTGGTAGGTTCTTTAGTAGAAAGGGTAGTTTTCTTGTGAAAGGAAGAGATTTTGGCACTTGTACAACTCATAGGGAAGTGTGCCACATGGGAAAAGTTCATGGAACATCCCTTCATCTTCCTCACATTAATATTATTTCTTTACATGATTTGGAAGTGTCAAAAAAGGTTAAAAACCATTTTGCTTCATCTTTGCTTTCTTAGACATACAAAAGTGACCTTCAAGTTTTTACTCAATAAGGAAAATTGAAAAGGTTTCAAGTCAAATGATTTTGGGAGGTTGTAGTAAAACCAGAGATCTTAATTTATATATAAATATTTTTAATAATGGTTTCTTTAGTTTCATAAACCATCCTCGTAAAGTTGATTGTGTTTTTCTACTTGCTAATATATGTAGCCTGTAGGTTTTGCCTTGGTTTGAACATTTTCATATGAACTAGTTGCTAAGGTTGATTCTAGATGATGATAGTTTACTTATATAATTCTCTCCATTTTTGGTTTATTATTTAAAGGTGTTTTTATATGCTAATCATCTTGAGTTGTAGGAAGGAGCACTTTTTTATACAATAGATAGTTTCTTCACCATTTGAAGGATTTTATTGTTTTGATGGTGGTATTGGAGGGTGAATATGTTTTATGTTACATTATTCCATATTATCATTGTCACCATCATCTCTAAATTTCCTTTCCTAAGGAAACTCTTCATATAATTACAGTCATATGCAAGAAAGCACAGTTATGCGGCCATGAAAGCAAGTTGTAAACATCCTTATAGGGGAATATCATGTTGAATAAGGGTTATGAAAACTAGTTTCAAGATATCCATGATGATAAAAACTTATTTTGAGGAATATTAAAGACTTTAAGTCTACCCTATGAGGTCTAAACTATACACACTGCCCATACTCCTTTTCACTACCTGCATATTTAGAATGTGCACCTATAGGTGTTTAAAATGGAAAATCATGTTGAAATCAATGTTTTATATTGAGCTAGGTCCTTGATTATGAAAGGAGAATTATTTGTAAGGATTGAGAGTGGTATAGAACTCATATTGAAGTCTAATTCAATGCTTACTTCCCATATTCCTCTTCATTACTTGTATATAGGAAAATCGTCACCTACAGGTGACAATACAGCGAACTGAAGAGTTTTGTTTTGAAGCATTAAAACATGTTGAAACATTCCCTAAGGTCTTAAAATGTTGATAAGGGTATATCACACTCATTTGAAGGACTAGGTTGGAATATGGATTTGAAATCACTTCAAAAGCTCAAATGACTGTGTTCAAGCCATAAGTCCCTAAAGTGAAAAAATAGAGATCCTTGGTGTTTTGATGTTATCTCAAGGAAGGTTGCAAAGAAATTTTAAGTATCTTGATGACCAAGCCTTATATTATCTAGCATGAATAAGTGCCTTACAAGTTTTTAAGGGTAGAGGAAGAATGGAGATTATTTCTTTGAAGGTCCAAAGTTGCCAATTTATGATTGTTTCTAGGTAGTGTTATCTATAGTTGTGAGTCTCAGTATGACCTTCTTCACCCAAAGTTGAAACTTGACATTGTCACCATGTTTAAATGATTCCAAATGGTTTAAATTGACATATATGGACTAAAGGATCATCAAGAGGATATGGCAGGTGGTTTTTTTCCTCATTCACACCTATAATCCTTAAAAACAACCTTAATATTCACCTACAGCTGAGTATGGAAATGGTGATCTAAACATGGTATTTTGATGATGTTTTAGCACTTTCAAGGTGAATAAAGTCATGAGGTTGATGATATTTGAATATAAAACTTCAAAAATGATCTATATACATCATGATAAAGTTCTTAGTGGATAAATTAAAACTTACAACCACTGTAGATAACTATCTTAGGTAGAAACATTAGATAGGCCTTTCATACCTTTCATACCTTGGAGTGATCTTCCATACCTTAACTCATCAATTTAACTTATATTTTATTTATAATATTTGGATAGGAATATAAATAAGTTTTCATATATTTCATACCTTAACTCATCCATTTAACTTATCTTTCTTTAGACAAATAGGGGAAGTGCCCTCTATTTTATCTCAGATAAAGGGTACTTCCCCTTGTGCATGAACTTGCATTTTTGGGAATTAGAGATGAAAAGGGGGATTTAAATTTGTTTGAACATTTAAAGATGGTGTAAAAATATGAAAAAAATCTATTAAAATATTATAAACCAAGCACAAAAGAGGAAAATGCAACAAAGTGGCCTAGGTAGCTAAAGTTGTAGAATGCTCATGAGGAAAGGGTATGCCTAGAGGCCAAACAAGAGGTCACTTTAAATTATAGATATAAGTGAAATTTATAATGTATTGGAACATGTATATGGAGGAATTATATATGTTTAGGATCTATTTTAAATTAGGTAATTCATCAAGAAAGTCATTTTGAGCTTTAGGTTGCACGCAGGCCTAGTGGGCAGGTTTAGGCCTATAATTCAATGAGGGGTCAACTTCCTTTTCTAACATTAGAAGAGAATTAAAATTAAATTTGGAATGTTCATAGGGTCTTAAAATATTTTTTAAGGCTTTTTTGCATACAAATCACAATAAGTCCTTTTTGAGACCAAAACCAACTAAGACCTATAAGGAACAAGGAAACAAGCTCGATGGGGTGACTTCAAGTGTTCATATCTTCTCTAAGAGTTTATATGGGAAAAAAAGAATTTTGGATGGGTTATTAGGTTAATTTAACATCAGTTTTGTGTCATTTTTTTCAAATACAATGTTAGGACTTTATGAACTAATATTAAGAATGAAAATAGGTCTAAAACCCTTGCAAACCCTTGACAATGACCTGATTGGAGAAATAAAGTTGGATAACTATTATAATGACATATTTTACTCATTAAAGTTATTTTAAATTTTATATGACTCATTAAAGATACTCCCAATGCTTTTTGTATGTATGGACTTGTATGGATAGGGTATAAAATAGGATTTTCTTAATAATTTTGTGCATTGTGTAGGTTCTAGGAGGAGTCTGAAGATGAAACCAACTTTGGGAGAAGTAATAAGACTTGGGATAACCAATAATGTCAATTAAATTCTTAATATAAACTCCAAATTATCCAAACAAATAGCTTCATCTTAATCAGTCAAAACTGGCATATTGGACAAGCTAGTGAAAAGGGTGGAAAAATTCAAGTGGGGTGGTTTTAAGGTGTGCCTGATGATTATAAGTCCATGAAGGGTATTAAATTTTTTTGTAAAATCCATCCCATGGATTTTCATGAGAAACTGAATCTAAATTTGAGGACAAGTGTGTAGGGTGCATGAAAGAGGAGTTTTTTAGACTATAGATGATGATGGTTCATTCTTAGATGATTCTAGATGACCAAGCCTACAACCAATGCATGAACAGGAATTATTGAGACCATTACCTTTATTTATAATCATTATACCTATCCCTAATCATTTTTGGGATGGTCAAATAAGGCTAATCATGAAGGTAGTTTTTCTAAGCCAATTAAGAGAATTTCACACCAATTTGTAAGAGTTTGATGACTTGTATGGATACTTGGGATTCTTGACCTTGCATGTTTCATCCCATATCATTTTATCATACATAAGTTACTAATTTTATTATCTTTACAAGTTTCCTTGTGACCCTTGGACTTCTCTCTTCTCCTCTTCCTCTCAAGTTATATAAGAACTAGCCATTTTAGTCATTGTAACTTATGTTCCACCTGAGTATAAGCCCTACTCATTTTCATACCATTTTATCAATAATTATTTTTACCTCTTCATGACTATTCATAAGTTTTTTTTACTTGAATGATCAATTTCTCTTAGTGAAGACTATGGATTCCTTAGCATGTTGTCTTATTCTTTCACCCTATTTGTAGTTAGAGAGCTTCTTCTTGTAGGGCATATGAAGTGTTCTAGGAAATGTCAAGGATTGAGTGAGTTAGTATTTTTAGTAGTGTCATTCAAGGCATCTTGTCTAGTCCTCCTAACTTTTCACATTCATCCATTACCTCATAATGTAACATTGATGTGAGAAGATGTAGATTGGAGAAGTGTATGTTTAGTTTGTCCCTTGATTTTATGTATAGCATAGTACTAGTTGTAAGTCATCATACTATTTGGTGTATCACCTCCCTTAGAATATTTTGATTTTAGTTATCTCTCTCCCTTCGCGCCCCCCCCCCCCCCCCCTCGTCCTAAATTTTAGGTGTAGTTGTAATCCAAAGTGGTACATCAAGGGAGGTAGCCCTATCTAGAGATTCACCTCATCCTTAGGCTACCCACAAGCCTAGAGGTGTTTCCATTATGCCACTTGGATGAGTAAATATTAGAAATATCCTCAAAGGGTGTAAATCTAAGTAAAAACAACTTCCTTGTAGTGCAAAGGAAATAAATTTAAATGGACTCCTCATTGTGAGGAATTTTTTGTTAAGTTGAAGGGGATGCTTACTCCAACTCCTATTTTTATCATACCATACCCAAATGGTAATTTTGAAGTTTGGGCTGATGCTTCCAAAGAAGGCTATGGATTTATCTTGACTCAAGATGGAAAATTTATAGTTTATGACTCATGCAAATTAAAAGAAGATGAAAAAAATTATCCTATGCATGACATGGAACTTGTTGCCATTGTCCATGCACCTAAGTAATGGAAACACTTTATATTGGGAAAGCCTTTTCCAAGTAAAATATGATCATATAAGTCTTGATTATTTATTTTCTCAAGAATATTTAAATGCATGCTAGCACAAGTGGCTAGATTTTTTTTAGAAATTTTGACATGAATATTTCATATGTCAAAGGCAAGGAGAACTGTGTGGCTAATGCACTCATTAGATGCACATACCTTACTGCATTGTCATTATTACAAATAAATTTTGGAAGTGTTATTTTGGAACAATATATTACTAATGTATTCTACCATGAAGAGTAGGTTGGGCTAATGATCTAGTAGCAAAAATATTTACTAAATTTTTTATTGCAAAAAATAACTTGATTAGGGATAAAGGCAAAACTTATGTCCCCAAGATGGGTGTCTTGAGAAATTATATATTTAATTAAGTGCATAAAAAACCTTACTATGCTCATCTAGGTGTTATAAAAATGATGCATGAGCTAAAAAAGATCTATTTTTGGCCTAGGATAAACCATGATGTTGTTGAATTTTTAGAGTACTTGGAATGCCAACAAGTTAAGGCTGAGAATTGTCATCCAAGAGGGCTATTGTATCAACATGATATTCCTAAAGATAAGTGGGTTGTAATCCCACCCTGATTTTATTGCAAGGCTTCCAAAATCATGTAGTAAGCATGATACAATCTTGGTAGTGATTGATAAAGTAACTAAAGTTATCCACTTTATTGATGGAAATTTGATAGATGATGCATCTATATTTGAAGAACACTTTATGAAGGAAGTATTAATATTCCATGGCATACCTAAGGTGATCATATCAAATTAGGATAAATTATTTACTTCAAGGTTTTGGCATACCTTAATTACAACCTTTGGAGCAAAGCTAAATTTTATCTCTTCATATCATCTAGAGACAAATGGTCAAACAGAATGACTCAACCAAGTGGTTGAAGACATGTTATGTATCTATGTAATGGATCAACAAACTAAATGGGAGATTATCTTAATTTGGTTGAATTTGCATATAATAATTCCTACCATTCAGCTATCAAGATGGCTCCATTTGAAGCCTTATATGGGTGAAAGAGAAGGACACCTATTAGTTGGGATAGCTTAGAAAATATGGTATTTAATGGGCCTAATTTTATGCTAGAATATGATAGGTAGGTGGAAATAATAAGGTATTATTTAAAACCAGCTTCAGATAGGGAAAAAATCTATGCAAATCTTAAGAGAACTCCATGATAATTCAACATAGGATTAAAAAAAATTCTACACGTTAAATCGTAAAAAAAATCAATTAAATTTGGCAAGGATTCCAAGATGGCACCATAATTTGTTAGGTATTTCAACTTACTAGAAAATATAAGCCATGTTGCTCATCAGCTGGCACTCCCTCCTTGTCTTTTAAAGAATCATGATGTTTTTCATGTTGCATTATTGAAAAAGTGTATACCTCATCCATTTCATGTTTTGGATTGGACTCTTTTATAGTTCATAAAAGAGGAAAAGATATAGTTGGAACTAGTGAGAATCCTAAACCATCATAGTATTAAACTGCATAACAAGGACATACAATAGGTTTTGGTGCAATGGGACCCTATCAGTGAAAGAAGTGCCACTTGGTAGGATGCTCATGTTTTCAAACAACATTATGCATGGTTTTTTGATTAAGTCATTCGGATGGTTCCCTTCCAAGAGGGGGAGAATGTTATGATCTCACATTTTCATTACATATTCTATTGTTATTACATTAATACTATGATGCTAAACTGGTTTAGATGTTGTTTAGTTGGATTATGTGGTACTTGTTACAGTAGTGTTGGCTATGTACTTATTCTATGATTTATTATATTATGGATTCTTTGTTTCTACTGATGATGATTTTATAATCTATATTGATTATTGATTTACAACATAATTTGATTATGTTATTTTTCTGGTTGTAAGTTTTATCTATGAGCTAGGTAGGTGGTGGAGATTGTAATCCCATAACAATGGTTTTTGAGCACATCTATATTACCAATAGGTATACTATTATTTAATTTTCCTTTGGGAAATTCAATTTGGTTACTATATTTTGTTGTGTTTGTCAAATGTGATCCTTATGTTTGTATTGATTTTTATACTTTACCAATTCTATTATGGTTGTTACTTGTTATTATTTATTATTTTTAGTTATCTATTTGTTGGTTTCTACCTTCTGACATTCAAAGCTTCAATCTTTATTCTTATAAAATCTTTGAATTACTTATGTTATTTATTATACCCTATCAACCTATTACATAAACCTAACTAGACCACCTAGACCTAGCTCCCCTTGGAAACCCATGTCACCCATGCTACCCTAACCCCCTACCTTCAACCTTGCATTATTATCTTAAGGCTAAGTGGCATATTGTTTTAATGACTATATTATTTATGGTTCGGTTTAAACATGGCTTAAGTCCTTTGATGTATCACATTGACATAAGTTGATGGCTTGTGAGGGAAGTATGTTAACCTCATTAATTTAGTCAGGTGACATTATGGTGAACATTTCAATGAATATCCACATGGTTTATGTTAATTTTGTTTAATTAACCCTGATGTTATTTTCTATTACATGAGGGGTGCTTGGTCATAGAGAAATCCTAACTCCCCATTATTGGCAAGGTTGGTAGGATAGCCTTGGGATATGATGGGTTATTCTCTCCTCTAATAATTCAATATGAGTTGATTGTGGGTATGGGGAAATAAATGAAAAGGAATGGGGAAAGTGGATGATAGATATAATGTTAGGAAGATGCAGAAATTTGGATGCAAATAGTAAAATTATTCACCTAGTTTTAACTGCAAGATGGTTGGTTTGGAGAACACAAAATGACCTTGGATGAGTCTTTGAGATTTCATGTTTTCTGTAATTCTCTACATTTTTTCAAGTAAGTCTTTTATTTGAGTTTTCTAGTTCAATTTTATTGGGTTGCTATAATGATAAAAATTAGAGGCTGGACATGTAGCTGAAAGTCCTTAGACTTTCAGATGCATGTACAGACCTATTATAATGATATAGTGATACTTTTATTGCATTTAAAATTTTAATAAACATATATATATATATATATATATATATATATATATATATATATATATATATATATATATATATATATATATGTATGTATGTATGTATGTTTATTAAAAGTTTAAATGCAATAAAAGTATCACTATATCATTATAATAGGTCTGTGCATGCATCTGAAAGTATATATATATATATGTCATTGAAATCCAATCCTTATCATTATGCAATCTTGTCATTATGGGTAGTGGACTATGTTGGAATGGTTGCATGTTGCATGCATGTTTAAAATGAATGAATATATTGTTATAATTGAAAAATCTTGACAAGTTTGATGTCATTAGAATGTATCGACTGTATGTTCACTTTAATTTTTGTGTAAAAGTTGTTTGTATTCTATTTTAGAACAATGACAAGCTTTGTGTCTTCCATATAATGACTGTGTTTCAATTTATTGACTATGTCAATGAAAATTAATTGGGTCTTTTAATATGTGACTATTCATTAACCTTTTTCTTTTAAAAGGTTATTGGTTGTATTTGAGTCTGATAGGTGCATCCATTTTCTTGTGTTTTATTATTTAGGAACTAGACAAATTCCAGGCGATGTATTATTCCACATTCTTGGTAACCTAATTCGTTAGTTAAAACTTATGGGTATATTTAGTTTGAAGTTACTATTTTTGGGTTCAATCTCTTGATTTTGTTTGAATACATTAATATTTGACCATTGATTTTATACTAGATTATATCGGTTTGATAACCATTATATCTATTATTTTTCAGTCAATGATAAATCTTGTTATGAGAAATGGACTGTGGTATTTTAATTGACTATGAAATAAAATCTTGACCTTTTTTTATTGATTTATGGGTTATCTTATTTTTATTGTGAAGTGTTGTTATTTTGAGCCTTATTTTATTTTTAATGGATTGTGGAAATCTTAAATAACTATGTCATGGGTTTTCATTTTCAATCTGTTTAAGGTTTTTGTATGTATTTATTTATATATGTATATACAAAATTACACACACACACACACACACACACACACACACACACACACACACACACACACACACACACACACACACACACACACACACACACACACACACACACACACACACACACACACACACACAGTTTCATATACACTATTAATAATCATGACTGTGCTTCTTTATAGACTCTAGGTTTTTTCCTTTTGAACTATGTTGGTATGATGTTTGAACCCGGTTTCTTTTATGATCTTAGAGAATTCAAATCAATATTGGAATTCATTTGATAATAAATATATCATTAAGTTTTTGTTTATATATATATATATATATATGCATGTATATATATACACATACACACATATTTATATAGAATATATATATTACCTATGTTAAGCATGAGATATATATTTTAATTAATCAAATTCCTTTTGTTTTAACCACTTAATTATATATTCAAGATATGCAATAAAAATAAAACAATAACATGCACCACACGAGAGAGAGAGAGAGAGAGAGAGAGAGAGAGAGAGAGAGAGAGAGAGAGAGAGAGAGAGAGAGAGAGAGAGATTTTTACATGGAAACCCAATGTGGAAAAAACCACAAAGAATAATCTCAAGTAGATAAATGAGTACCAACTCAAGTTTACAATGTTCACAAGCACCAACTTGTAGGAGAACCAACCCCTTTACTGAGCACCAACATAACAATGATATCAACCCATAGGAACACCAACCCCTTTTGTGTATAAACCACCACTATCTCTCAATGTTTCTTTCTCAACAAATTATAGCACAATACTATATCTCTTCTTTTTTCTCTACTCTCCTCTACTCTTCTCAGCTAGATAAAATCATTCACTTCCATACTTCAAAATGGCTTCCCAAGCCTCCTTTTATAGTCTTCCAAATGACCTTTTGCATTCACCCTTTGAGACCTTTCAATTCACATAGAAAATGGTGCCAAAATCGTATTGCATGACCCTTCAAATTCCTCAAGGTGACCTTTCATGGGAAAATGCATCCTTTCCCTCTTTTGTCTTTACTTGGTGACTCTTTGACTTCCTCATGGGCCCTCTTTTATCTTTATGCAACCAAAAATATATTTGTTAATATTTAATTAATATTAACACACTTTAGCCAAGATATGAACATTATAAACACCTTTAGACATTAAATGATATATTGTTAGACTTTTGACATCAATGAAAATATTTCCAACAATCTCTCCCTTTGTTATTGATGGCAACCTCAAACTAAAACTATAACATTCTAAAAACTTGACTACACATGCCAACCTAAAACTGAGACCTACACAAAATTCAAACTAAACCAACTAAAAACATAGAATAACTCCCCCTTTCTATATTAACCTATTTTCTAAACCTATTCCTATATTTCTCCCACTTTGACATCAATGAAAAAGAGTTTGTCTTGGAGCTAACACTTAGCTCCCTCTTAACTAATATACAAATTAATCTATCAACTCACCTTCATGAATTTATTGTCATGCAACATAGCCAAGACCCAACAACATCTACCATGCTTCAATTTTTTTTGTAAAGTGTCCCCTTGAAGCCTAGAAGAGACACCCCACATAAAAGGTCCTAGAACAAAATGAACTCAGGAGATACCCACATCTCCTATGTTACTTTCTTGATCTTTTTATGTCTATAAGACTGATTTCTTTCTCTTAGAATCTATTTAGGCATGTCTAACTTCTTTGACTTGCTAACCTCAACATCTATGATGTCATTCATATTCTCAATTCTTGTAACTATCTTATCTTAACAAGGTTCATGCTCAAATATAAAAAGAGATTCTCTTTGATTTGCAGGTTGTTTATGACTAGTATTCACTTTCTTTCCTGATAACAAGAGTTCCACATAGTCTTTCCTATCTGATTCTTTCTCCACTGTAGAAAGTAAACTATTCTCACTCTTAGACTCAACCTATTTAACCTCTACTATCTTAGGTCTTCAAACCCAAGTTTGGCCCTTATCATACCTTCTAGGGGCTTTGTATCCTTTAACATACCTTGAGGATCTCTTTACTCCATTTGGACATAATTTAGCAAGATGGCCAACCTTATGACAACAAAAGTAAACAAAATTTCTCATACCTTTTGATTGAAGATGACTAAAATCTCTCTTTAATTGATTACTTCTCCTCAAATAGTCTCTTTCCCTATGATCAATATGATGACAAATAAAATAATGGCCATGAAAAGAATTGGAAAACCTAAAGGCATTGGGTTTCCCGATTGGCTTCTTCAATTTGCCTTTAAAACTTGCATCTTTCTCACCTTGGACTGATATTTCATGATCTTTCTCAAATTTGATTATGAGCTTCTCATGCTTATCCTTCAAAGAACCTAACTCAACCTTCAATTGATTACACTCTTCTTTTCTTGATTTAAAACTTAAATATGCAACCTCTATCTAATTTTTAAGATAGTAAATAAACATCTTATCTTCTTTTGCTTTTATAGCCAACTTAGAATCCAAGACACACACCTATTCCTTAAGATCCTTAACCATAGATTTCAACTCTTGATTCTCCTTCTTTAGCTACTTGGCCATCGTGCTATCCCTAATCTACCTTCAAGCTATAGAACTCTTTCCAAAGGAACCTACTCTGATACCAATTGTTAAGCATGGGATATATCTTTTACTTAATCAAATTCCTTTTGTTTTAACCATTTAATCATACATTTAAGATATGAAATAAAACTAAAATAATAACATGCACCACACAACAGAGAGAGACACCATAGTTTTACATGGAAACCCAATGTGGGAAAAAACATAGAGAACAATATCAAGTATATAAATGAGCACCAACTCAAGTTTACAATGTTTATAAGCACCAACTTGCAGGAGCACCAACCCCTTTATTAAGCACCAACATATCAATTATTTGTGAGCATCAACCCAAAGGAGCAAGAACCCCTTTTGTGTATAAAACACCACTATCTCTCAACATTGCTTTCTCAACAAATGATAACACACTACTATATCTCTTCTCTTTTCTTTGCTCTTCTTAGCTATATAAAATCATTTACTTCCATACTTCAAAATGGCTTCCCAATCCTCCTTTTATAGACTTCCAAATGACCTTTGGCATTCACCCTTTAAGACCTTTCAATTCACATAGAAAATGGTGCCAAACTTGTCTTTCATGACCCTTTGAATTTCTCAAGGTGACCCTTCATGAGAAAATATGTCCTTTCTCTCTTTTGTCTTTATCTAGATACTCTTCAAATTCCTCAAGGTGACCCTTCATGGGAAAATGCATTCTTTCCTTCTTTTGTATTTACTTGGTGACTCTTTGACTTCCTCATGGCACCTATTTTGTCTTTATGCAACCAAAAATATATTCATTAATATTTAATTAATATTAGCACAATTTAGTCAAGATATGAATGTTCAAAACACCTTTAGACATTAAATACTACATTACTAGACTTTTGACATCAATGACGATATTTCCAACACCCTGTATATATTAGGTAGTTGTGTTCTTGGTTGATTGTGCTAAAGTTCTTTATCTGACTATTAGAGTGATATACAAATATATGGATATATTTATATCTAGTTATGTTGATTCGATTATGTGACTGAGTATTTATTATCAGTGATTGAACTTTTTAGATTTTGTCATAATTCTATACTCAACATTGGGGTTTTTTGATTGGTCAAGTGTTGACTTCACTTGAGTAGATTTCATTCATCTTTGACTTTGTTTGTTGACATTTATTTCATAATCCATTCCTTATGGTTTTAATGATTATGTCAAACTTAAAATATTTCACTATGTTATGTGATGAGGTTTATTAGGAGGATGTGATGGTTAATACTTGATTTGGATGTCTTAAGTTGGTTAGGTTGATTTTTATCTATGACATTAAAAGTTATAATTATTATTTATGTTATGATTAAATTAATATGTATAAATTTATAAGTTTTAATGATTTCATTATTGAATTATTTTCATTGTTGGTTGGAATGCATGTATTTTCATTCCTAGACTAGACTTGCATAGTTACAGGTATATATTATTGGTTCGGATGATTAAAGACTAAACAAGAATTTGGACAAGGTCTAAGTAGGATAAACTTGGAATATATATAATATATTAGGATTAATCTTTTTTATATCAGTCAATGGTCTAAGTTAACCATCCTCACCCATAATCTATACTTAGATGGTTTGATTATTCAGATCTTACTTTTGAATGAATGGATTATGTTGTGTGTATCTCTTGTTGTTGTGTTTTTGTTCGGAGATCGATGTGATCAAAATTCATTACATATTCCCAATTACCACAACCACCAACTTGTTGATGGTTGGGGTGGTAAGGGCCAACAATGGGGGGCTCATAGGGCTAGTGGAGTGGGTTTGTCCTAATTAGCTAGTTCATGCTCAGCGCCTTGCTTTGATGACTTAATATGAAAGATGGTAATAGTGTATTTATTAATTTAATTTAGATATAGTTTTTGAATTAAATTATCATAATGATCTTGTTCACTGATAATGAATGACATGAATAGATTATGAAATTAGATTATTAAAAGCTTAAGTTGAATGATAGTTAAAGCTGTTATGCAAGTACCTTGTATTGTTAAATTATTAAGTTAAATATTTATTCCTTAAAGTATAATTAGAAGTAATTTATTAAATATATGACCAACCTTTGAATTTTGTAGTCATGAATTGATCTAACAATATGCATATGGGAGTTTGATGCCTAATGCAATCAATTCCTAAAAAGTTTATTTATTACTATATTAATCCAGTAATGGTTAATAAGATAGAATTTGATAACTGTTTCAATTTTTGCCATGGAATACATAAAAATTGATACTTTAGTAGATAAAATTTAGAATGAAAAATATAAAAGTGGCACAACATTTACCTTAGTTGGATCATTAATTGCATAGCAGATTACTCTCATTTATAAATACATAGTTGCGTTTGGTGCATCTAACCCTTACAACAATGCATAATCCTAGTATTGGGACTATGAAAAAATTAAATAAATATGTTATTCTATAATATTGGTTGTGTAAAATGTTTGTCTTCAATTATTAAATATCATTTCTCCAACTTTTGTATAATTATGAAATCTAAAAGTAACTTGTAAACATTTATATCAATTGGAAAAAAAATTAATAATTTTTATAATTTAATGAATGATCATAGACAACGCTTTCCTTAGATAGATGATTAAATTATATTAAACTAAAATAAAATCCAAAAATGGTAAATAGTTATCATACGAGGGTACATAAGTTATACTTCATTGTTCCTTAGCTTCCTTCCCATGAGTTGAACTCGTTGGTTGTTTGCCTCAACTACCAATATAAAGTTTTATAAGAGTTACTTAAGTGAAACCTTTTATTTGGGTTCCATTAATCTTGAAACCTAAATTTGCCTTGCTATTTTCATATCAAGAATTATACCATGATATGCTTCTTGGTTTTGGTTTGCCTAGATGTATTGTAATGAATTCGTAACATACTTATGTCTTTAGAATATTCACTTATAAATTAAATAGAGTTTTTCTTGAATAGATATCTTCTTGAATCATTATTTATGGTTGTACAAGATGTTCCTTTTATATATAATGCATAGATTTATGTGTTTGAACTCTTTTATAGCATTGGCTCTACCAATTTAAAATAGTTATATAGAATATGGATTAGCATAGCTATGTCTTGAACTATTATAAGCATATATGTTTGACATGAATAATGTACAAATAAGTGAAATGACATTAAAGACTATGAGGTGTGATAACCTATCTAGTAGTGCTAATGAATGTTGTATGAAATCTATTCTCTTATACTTTTAAATAATTGTTGCTTGAATGAATAAAAATCTGCAAGTGTGAAATTAATTCTATTTTGTAATTTTAGAATGCTTGTCTGAATTATATAGAATGTATCTTGATTTGAAAACATGAATAATCTAAATTATAAAGTAAAAAATATAAGGCTACCCTTCTCTGTTAAAACCATTCTTTAACTTAACCATCCTTGAATGGGACTGAAACCCACTAAGGAGAGTGAGGTAATTACCTAGGGTAAAGGACCTAGAAATGATCCTATAAAGAAGTATGAGTGTTACTTATAGAACTCAAAACTTATCAGTGTATGTTTACATAGATATGCACCAAATTCCATAATATCTATAACAACACCCAACTTCCCCATAATGATTTTTGTATGTGTTTACCTCTAGCAAACTACCATAGTTTCCCCTCCTTTAGTTCAAGTCATGATAGTGCATAGTACATCAAACATTTCATTGTCTTAATAAGTCTTTTAAGTGGGATTACACATGTCCACATTGTACTCTGATATATGATTCTAAAATATTATTGGGATTGTTTGAAAATAGTTTTGAACTAAAAGGAAGTTGTTTTATGTGCTTGAATATGTGTAGAATTAGATTTGGAAAATGGTCTAAATAAGTAAATCAATTAAATTAGGGTAGATAGTCATATTTAAATGAGATTTACTATGAAGAGTTACCTTTCAAATGTAAAAATTCCCATGAGTATGGCCACTTTTATTAAGACTAAAAAAAATAAACAAAATGTGCCTCAAAACCCCCAAAACACTCATAAAAGTTCTTTCATCACAACCAAAACAAGAAAACGTGCTCACTAAAATAAAGGTCAATAGAATCAAGGTATTAAAAAAGTATACATAGCTATTAATACATATAACATGTTTTAAATATTAGGATAAAGTTGTGTTGAATAAGTGGGAATGCAAAAAATTCAAGATGAATTTGGTCTAAGGGAGGTGCAAAGCAATATAAGACAATGAAAAATAAGTAAAGAGACAAACAAAATTAGATCTAAAAAGAATGAGGAAGTGGTTAGCCAAGTAGTATAGAGTGCTTATTTGGCACTTGATAATCCAACAAGTAATTAATTTGAACCTTTGAATATATAATTCTCACATGATGTTAACCTTGATCAAGCAGAGATATTCAAAAACCCATCTTAGATTGTAATTTGGGGACAACATTTGGATGATTTTTCCTTTTCATAAACACCACTGCTCAAGATAAAGGTAAGGAAATAAGAATGGATAAATAAAACCATGCATTCATTAAAAGTGATGATCCTTTAGTGGTTTTATTAAACCCAAATTTTGGCTAAGTATGGAAGTGCACACTTTTGGAGATAACATGGAATAGATTTTGTACCCATTTTGAATATAATGCAGTGAAATAGGGCCAACAATGTGAAACAACAATCAAATATGGGGTTTCATATATTTACCTAAATATCAAGGATCACTCATCATGAAATTGATCAAGTCATCAAGTGCATATATGGTGGCTCATTGGTTGGTATCAAACAAGGAGTGGTAGGATCAGGGAGGAGGTTGTATAAACTGTAGAGCATGAGAAAAGGAATAACAAGTCAACCTAGTAGAGTGATTATATTGCATGAAGACACTAAGACTTAATATTTTTTAGAGTGACTCTATAAAATTGGCATATACCTAAGGAACTATTATAATGAGAACATTCAATGTAAGTGTTGACCAAATTTGACTTTTAGGTCAAATTAGGGCACCCTTATTTAAATAACTTAATTTTTAGGCCTATAAGGTGGTATAATATTTTGTCATGAGGTGATTTATAAGTCATGTGATGTCAATTTATGTTGTAATAGCTTTGGTTAATTAGGTTTTAGGTCTATTTATCATTTTTGGGTCATTTGAGGAGTCAAAAAGGTGCATTTAATGCTTTATACAAGTTTTTTGGGAAATGTGCAAGTCTCAAAACATGATTTAATTCCCCATGTGTCCCTATAAGTCTTATTCAAATTAAATAACTAAAATATGATAGGTTCATCAGAAGAAAAGTCAGTTTTCTTTAAAGAAAACTAAGAAAATGACACTTGTATAACTCCTTAGGGAATGTGCCACATGGGGGAAGGTCATGGAACACCTATCAACCTTACTAAAACTAATATCTACACTTTATTTTATCTTAAACAATATTTTTTATGCCAAAACCATTCTAATGCATTTTCGCCCTTCTTGGTAGATTGAAGTGACACTCAGGTTTTTGCTTAGTGTGGTCAAACACTTATGGGAGGTGATAGTAAACTTAGGGATATCCATTTTCATATAAATAAGTTTAGGAATGTTGATTTGAGCTTTATAAAACATCCATTTGAAGTTGAGCTTCCAAAACTATCTATTAATTTGTGCACCCTATCATTTTTCCCTTAGTTTGAGAAATTATGTACAAACCAGATACTAAAGTGAATTAAAAAATATGTTTTATATGTATTCTTATTTATTTCATTCCTTTTTTCATGTTTCAATATGTTATGATGATTAATTCATCTCAAATTTGTAGACTGGTACATCCTGTGTTGATTGGCAGTTTTCCTCCACTTTCAATAATTCCATGCTTATTCATGGTTTCACAAGGTTATGATAAGTCTTTACACATGTTTTAAAATTTATCCTATCTTCCCCTCTCTCAACAATCAACCTCCTTTTACAAGCATGTTCATGATTTATAGTCATGGATGCCCAAACATAGCTACATAGCCATGAAAGTACATTATAGACATCATTATGGGGTATATCAGGTTGGAATAGATGTCTTAAATCTAGATTCAATACCATAAAAATGATAATCAACCATGTTATCAATTGTTTAAGAGTTTAAGTTTGTCCATGAGGTCAAAATAGTACCCATTATACATACATTCACTACTTACATATTTACAATTCAAAATGTTTACCTTCAGGTGTCTTCATGGAAAATAAACACACTTAAGAGGACTCTTTGAGTTGAAAAATGTTATTGATAGTAAGGATAGTCGATTTAAAAAAAATTTAATAAGCCCACACATCTTTGAGACTCACAAATCATGTATACTACTTGAAGGTTCCTCATTGTCTGTATGTAACTCATGTACCTACAGGGGTCTCTCTTTGATGATGTCATAATGGAAAGAAAGATTTGATAGTGATCCAAATATTTTTTAGTCCTAGAGTGAATTTTACAACTTGGTAAGGGCCTAATTTGATCACAAGAGTACACATCTTTCTAACTTTCTAAGTTAGCATTCACTGCCTGTAGATAGAGAAATGTGTACCTATAAGTGGCATAAACAGAGCATAAAATGCCTTTGAGGTGTTGGAATAGATATTGGATCTTTATTTGGGATATTAATTAATTTAATTATCATTAAATACTTGCTTAGAAGGCTAATGTCAGAAAATAAGGGCTAAAAGGACCTAAATATTGATACAGGGATTAAATCCCTATTTTGAGCAAACAAAGTCCCAAGGGGTTCCTGTTGACCTCTTTAAGCATGCCTCCTTAAGATTTCAATGCATATTAAGGATTGGGTCATGTATTAATTATATATTAAAATAACTCTACCAAGAATTAAATACAATGGAGGGATGGATATTAGTTTTTGAAGGAATCAAAATCACACTTTTATGCACTATGAGTAAATAATGATGTATAAAGTTTCAAGCTCAAAAGAAACCTTCTTCACCCAAGGTTACAAATTGAACTTGTCACTATGTCTAGATGACTCAAAAAGAATAAAGTGACATTTATGACCTATGGGATCATTAAAGTATAAAAATATACCTTTTTTTGCCTCTTATGCACACACCATGTCCATACACAAGCCCTGAGATGCTCACCTACAATAGGCAGGCAAGCAGGGAGATAATAAGTTTGATTTCTTAAGATTTGATAAAGCATAAAGGTGATAAAATGATATATAATAACTCTTTATGGCTTAAAATATATCTAAATTTTTTTGTGATATTTGAATCAAAGCTTAGAACCCGATGCACCTACAATAGGGTCTCAAAGAAAGAAGGTCTCAATCAACAAGGGTAGTGCAGAACCCAGTCTTGATCAATTATGTAGAATTAGAGTGACAAATGAGTTGTAATTAATTCATTATATTTTTAATAGAATCACTAGATCCTAAGATACCATTACTAAGTACTAAATATCCCAAGGTTACCTACAGAGGTCCTTCTTAAGGCAAAACTCAGTCAAGAGTAAACTCAGTCTTATAAATCTAAGAGTATGAGTGAGCCAAAAGAATTAAAAGTGGGGAAAAAGTAATAAAACACATACATAATAATTATGAAAACCTATATAGTTTATTTTAATCCAAAATAAATAAAATGGAAGGTATTCAATCACCAAAACATAGTCTACATGGTTGAATGGGCACACAATCTATCTCCTAAAGGTCTGCCTTGAAAATTAAGGAGATTTGGGGGTCTAGACTTGGATTCAAGGGTTCAAATTTTTTATATATAATAATTACCACTTTAATTATATTATATAATATCCATTTAGTCTATACAAATAAGGTAAGTCCCTCTATTTTGTCTCAGACAGAGGGCACTTCCCCTTGTGCATAAATAGGTAAACTTGAGGAAAGGGGGTGATAGGATAAGATTGAGGTTGTTTTGACCTTGTATGAATGCTTTTAGTGTTATAATACACATGTTTAATCATTATATACCAATAAATATTGGTTGAAATTGAGAAGAGTAGTCTAAACCATCAAATGTTGTAGTGAGGATTATAAGCCTTAAAGGGACCTAAAGCCTAATGAGAGGTCATTTTACATTTTAGCATGAAATTTACATTATATAATTTTTTTATGATTTAATATGGTGTGTTTTATATAATATAATTTAAGTATTCCCTCAAAAAATTCATTTTGTGCTTCAAGCTACAAACAGGCCTATTGAGCAATATTAGGCCTAATGCCCAAATAGGGGGTCTTTTACATTTTTCATGTGAATTGAGAATTATATCCTATGGAAACAAATTAATTTGGTGTGTAAATATGTGTTAAAGATAATAAATTTATAGGAAACTATCAACACATTCCTTTTTAGATCAAGAATCAACATAATCATTGAAAAGGTTCAAGGAAGAGCTCGACAAGACAAGTTTAGATGCTCACATATTTTTGGAGGTTTTGCATGGGGATATAAGTATTTAGGGTAATTTGATAAAGGTATAAAAATATTATTTATTGTAATTTTTTGGTATATTAAAATTCCCATCTTTATGAACCAAGCTTAAGACCAAAAACTACTCAAAAACCCTTGCAAACCATAGTTAGGACCAATTTGTGAAAATTGAGTTGTAAAAGCTAATATAATGGCATAATTTCACCATGAAACCTATTATATATTTGAAATTAATCCATAAATATTCTCCACATGTAAATTATATGTATAGAACTATATGGACATGTCAGAAACATGCTTTTATTCACTATTTTATGTGTTATGTAGGATATAGGAGGATTCTAAGGATGAAACCAAGTTTTAATGGATTATTTATAATTTAAATAACTCCCTATTTCCATTTTATTTCAATAAAAATTTTCTATCTATCTAAACAAACTCTTTCAACTTAGCTAGTCAAAACTAGCCTATTGGACAAGCTAGTGAAAGGTGTGAAAACTTCAAGTGAATGTCCTTTTAAGGTTCACTTGATAATTAAAATTAAATTAAGGGTATTTTAAAATGTAAAAAAATTAATTTTATAGATTTTCATGGATAATTTATTCCAATTTTGAGGTTAAGTGTGCAGGGTTCATGGAAGGGTAGTTTTTTGGACAACAGATGATGATGGCTTCTTTATAGAGGTTTTCATAGGACCAAGCATGAAAAAAATTCATGTATATGAATTTATGATTTCACTAACATTCATTCCAATCATAAAACATGGTTCTCATTAGCTATAAGATGTCCAAACAATCCCAATCATGAAGGTAGTTTTTATATGCAAAAAGAGGAGTTTTATGCCACTTTGTATAACTTTGATGACTTGTATGGACACTTGGACTTCCATAACTTGAATGGTTCATCTAATAAATTATTATAATTCATGTATAAATTATTTTATAAAATTTATAGGTGTCCTTGTGACCCTTGGACTTCTCATCTTCTCTCTCTCAAACTCTATAAGAGTTAGCCATTTTGGCATTGTATGGAGGCTCCACCTGAGTATGGTGAAGCCTTGATCATTTTTATAAATTTTGATCAATAAAATGAATAATTTTTACCTATTCATGACTGTTCATAAGTGTGTTCCACTTGAATGATGAATCCTATTTAGTGAATACTATGGATTCGTACCATGTGGTCTCATTCTTTCACCTTGTTTGCAGTTGGAAAGCTTCTTATTATAGGGCATGTGAAGTGTTTTATGAGATTTGAAATGTTGAGTGAGTTAGTATTTTCATTGTTTACATTCAAGGCCTCTTGTCTAGTCCTCCTATTTTTTTACATCTATCCATTAACTCATAATGTAACATTGATGTGAGAAGATAAAGATTGGAGTGTATGTTTTAATTTGTTTCTTGGTCTCAAGCATAGAATGTAATTGGTTAGAAGTCATCAAATTGATTTTGTGTATCAAATCCTTAATTTATATTTTATTTTATTTATCTCTCTCCCTTTTCACCCCCTAAAATTCTAGTTGTAGTTTGATCCATAGTGGTACATCAAGGGACCAATCCCTATTTAGAGACTCACCTCATTCCTTAGGCTACCCACAAGCCTATATGTGATTCCACTGTACCACTTGTATGAGGAGATATCTGCATTTTCTCAAAGGATACATATCCAAGTGACAATATTAAGTAGTTAAGATTTCAAAATATATAAATTTATTGTGCACTTTCAAGGCACACATCTATGTAATGTAACTGCAAGGTGGTGCTCTAAATATATAAAATCCCCCATTGATTTACTTTTGATATCATATAATAGATTGTAATGTTATGTTGTTGAAACTATAATACATTTTTATTTAGTGATATTACATGAACTTAAGTGCTATTCTAAAAAAATTAATGAAAGATTGTACAAGTTTTATCCATTTACTATGTACTTTTGTGCTTTATTTATGCAATTCTTCCTAAAATAGTTTATAAATGAATTAATTTAGTTTGAATATAATCATTTTGATGTAATTTTATGAATAATTTATGTTATTTTAAATCATTAGGAATAGTGTATAAATAATGATCTACACTCATATTGTATTTAACAATAGAGGTTATTTGAGTAATACCTCTACACACAACTAGCCTAATTGAGAATCGATGTAATCTCTCTCTTTACATCATGAGTGATCATGTTATTACATAGAATGATATGTTGGAATGGTGAATTATCAAATTTTTAGGTAAGAAATAGTAGCATATAAATCAAGAAGTGTGTAAGTTTTTACCAACATTTTGGTTTGGTTGTTAGGACCAGGTGAGTGAGTTTCTATAATGGTGAGCCGAAATGGTTTATATAATTATATTGGAAAATATTGAAGATACATTGAATCATGTAGAGGGAGATTTTATGTTACATCACCCTATCATTATAAATCAATCCCAAAAGATGTGGGTGGATGAAAATTTGCATGACCCTTTTTATGAAGTCTTATTTTTTGAGTTTTTAAGTGTAATAAAATTACATATATGTTTTGAAATAATGGAGTAATCTATTAAAAAAGTAAGAGGATAATAATTATATCCACAATAATAATTGATAAAAGTGAATAATATCTAATAATTATGATTGGGCAGCTTTAAGGGGTAACCTCCACAGCAATACAATAAGAGCAAAATTCCCAATATAATGATAAAAGATTAACCACTACCTCCTACATATACTCTACTTACCCACAGTTATTCCTTAGGCTAACCACAATAATAACATAGAGAATTGAAATAAGATGTTATGAAAGGTATGTAAGCCACATTTTAGACACATATATCCCTATCACACTATAGGTTAAGGGAGTATCACTAACATATATATGTGCATGGATCATTATTTATGTAATGGCAGAAAATAAAAACCATGTTCAAAAGCAACTTTGGATAGACTAGTTGTTCAAGCAATTAAAATCAGTTGAAAATGTGTGGATTAGAGAAGTTGATGTGTGGTGGGATGGAAAATTTAATAGTTATATATTATAGTTTTCAGTGTCTACCTATTCTTGTCTATAAAAGGATGGGAATCAATTTTTTTGTGAACCATTGGGTTCATACATAATCTATTTTCCATTGGAAATCAAGAAATTGATATTAAATTGGGCGATTGAAAACTTCCCTATAGTTGGATAAGTTCCCTCACACATGGTTTACTTAGAGGGTAAATTGATAAGGTGGGAATGGTTTATATGTATTGGTAAGGAGGATAGTTATACTATAGCATAGATGCCCAAAATGATTGAGAGATTAATTGGTGAAATTATAACAATAACTATAAAAAAATGAATTCCACCCAAGACTTTAGGGAAAGGGAAGAACCAAGTTTGGAGGATGCCATGAGGATCCATATAAGACATGTATGACATGGTGACCCAAAGGATATAAGTCAATAGATATTACCAAAATTTACCCATGTTATATATGTGTCCTTTCACCAACATATGCAACATCAAAATTTTGTTCATGACTTGCTTTCCAATTCATAAGATCCAATTCCACTTTTATATTACTACACAACTCCTTCAATATGAGTATTATAGAAGTTAACTCATCGGTAAAGGTAGTTAGTGATGTAAGAATTCATTGGTCATGAAGTGGTTCTTGCCAACTCCTATAATATTTCAAATAATTCTTCATTTTTTTTCATTATATATTAATGTACACTTCCATTCCTTTTATTTAGGTGATGTAGACAAGAATGAAGTTATGAAGTACATAGACACTAGACATTTGATCTATCATATATTATACATAACTTAGCATAAAAACTATCTTATTAAAGTTATACATTAGTTGCCATCTTCTTTTCTTTAATTTTTATTTAATGCATTACACCTTCATATCCTCTATAATTTATAATTCACTGATGTTCATAACCCTCTTAAATCCATTTAAGTAGGTTGTCTATTGGGTCTCCAATTTGGACTCAAATAAATGGTATCACACATCATTTTTGAGTGGTATAGTGTTGTATCTAAAATTTTCCTCTACTTTTACTCTCACTCATATGAGTTATGAGTATATGAAGTTAGGGCTCAAGACTCATGACCCTTCATCCTACCTTCCTTCACATCCTGAAATGGGAGAAAAATATTTGATGATGCCAACTTAATAAATGTTTTATAAGATGATAGAGAACCCATTGTAAATACAATAGGAATATTTGGAAGAATGTCATGTATGTGAACAAACAATTATCATTGATAATTTATTGTTATTTCTCAAGTAATAGACTCCTTCCAACACCTCCCATTCTCATTATTTATTTTATGATCAAACACCATAAAATATATAAGTCAATCTAGATATCCCTATGATTATATGTATAATAGACATAGATGCACTAGATAACTTGTTTAACCAAATCTATTCATGTTATGTGGAAAATTAGTTCTCTGACCAAGAAAATATTACATTTGATTTTTTGAAAGTTTCTTTATTAGTAAACAAATGGTGGGAATACTAATACACTTTACATGAGAATCATAAATATGAAATTAACTTAGACACATCTATAGACAAATGGAATGGTTTCATAGAATCACTCTAAAAAACCTATTACCATGTTTGTAACTATGATGACCATTACATCAATTTCTTAAACATGTGCCAAGGTGAAGAAGAATATGTGCAACAATAGATAGATACCTTTCATATTTTGGTATCTAAGCTTGTAATTTAGGTATCAAAATAAAATATTTTTTTAATTATAGGTTAGTCTTGATTCCTTTAGATAATAAAACTAAGTATTATGGCATCTTAGTCTTGTATATTTGACAAATATAAATCAGTTCTCTACTCTTCATTTCTATACCTCCTTGTTACTAAGAAGCTCACATTACCTATCTAGTTATGCCTAAATGTTTATCTCTTAGTCTGATCCATATCATTTTGATGACCCAAGTATCCTAAACTCCACATAAATATTAAAACTTGATAAACATCATTCACTATTAGTTTTAGATCCACACCTATTCTCTATCCTTATAGACATTACTAGCCATAGAGGGACATTACCACCAATGTTAGTGTTTAGATCCCTATCTAGTATTCAGTTGCCAAAAGTCATATAAATTACAAATGTTTCAAAACTTATAAGTTATCCTATTTGTCTTAATTAATCCTACTGTGAGATATTTCCAAAAATGTTTGGTATAAATAGAATTCTAATCCTTATCACTGATCATCTAAAAAATACCAAGTAAGCACCTACCAAGGTTTATTCAATCAATAACACAATTGAGTCATTTCCCCCTATTCATCCCTAATTATTTATCATTCATAAGACTAATCATATAGAGTGGTGTAAATAATTTAAAGGGAAGCCATGAGAGATATTTTTCAAGTTAAAAGCTAAACCACTACATGCATATTCATATAGTATATTTCACCCTTGTGCACACACACTCCTACACATGGAAAATAACTACATAAGTCTAAGGCACTCTTTGGAGTATTGGATATGAAGGAAGTGCTCATTGATAGAGGTGGCATTGTGGTTATATTGACATTGTGATCCCACTAACCCATTTTTGGTAAACTCATTCAACATGTGCATAGGGCTGAAGACATAGGGTTTGATCAATTATCAAATAAAAATATCTTGCATCTTATATTTAAATATATCATCATAAAGGTGAAAAAAACCCAAAATAGTGAATTTGGTCACATCAAAATCAAGTTATTATTTCACATGGGACACCTGCATGACAATAAGATAATAACATCGATGGTAGTGTCTAGATCTGATGGTAGTGTTCATGGCTATAAGAATACAATTTATATAATCTTATGAGTGATATATAATACTAATCCTAAATAATTTCCACCTATTTCTAGTCTACATTTGATTGCATATAATAAACCTAGATAAGTGTCATTTCTTGTTGGTATTGCAATCAATTGAGCATCTTTCAAATTTGGTATTTTCTATATTTAGAATATCTCAGTATTATAAATCAAAATATTCATTTATATGAGTTTTTAATTAATTAGCCTACTATATATTATTTTATCACCCTTGTGATTGATTTATTTATATATTATTTACCTTATTCCCTTTCATTTAAACATTATGTGAACCTGACCTCTCTCTTCCTTATGTAAATCTTATATTTCCCTAGGGTATTCAACCTTCTAAAGTTTCTTCTTGTTGATTATTTTAATATTTATTATATTATCTATATCCAACCTAGGCATATCACTAAATTAGGTGGTATTTCTATTAAATACTTGGATCTTCCTCTTTTACCACCTAATATGGCTCAAACCAATGAACTATAAAATCCTATGCCTAATGAAGGTGCTAATGATGAAAATAAACAAAATTTTGATGAAGTTATCATATAAGATGATTTTGATCATGTAAATAATGAATTTAATGCAAATAATGAACATGAACAAATAGATCAAGAGAAAATGAAAGTGATTATTATGTTTTGAGAGTGTATTCATCAAAATCATGAGTATCTTGATGAGATCCTCAAAACCATATTAGAAACTAAAAATAAAAGGCACAAATGAATTATCCCTCCCCTTGATCACATCACTGATTCCCACATCTAGTGGGGTCACAAATTATGTTTTCAAACCATTATTCCCCAAGGACCAAAATACTATTAATACATCTATCATGGGGCAAGTGAATGATTCAACTCAACTACTAGTTTAAATTCCTATATCAATTCTATTGTGACCAACACCCCCATTTTCTAATTTTAAAAAGAGGACCCACTTTAGTTTGAAAACTCCATGTTCATGTCTTTATTTGAATAATTTAATCCATGTCTAAGATGAATTTTTCCTTAGGTTTAAGTTGAAATCAAGGATTGACATTGAATTATTCTTATATATCTTTGAATTTTAAATCTTAGCATATATCAAAATCAGTTTTTTATTTTATTCTGGATTAACCAAGCTAACTGAGTGTTTGTCTAAGGTTATTTTGTCTTTTCTAGGCTATAGTAACTTCATAGGTTGACAATGCTTTTTGACACATGTATATTTTGTACTTAAACTTTCATCAAATTAAAGAGTGGAAAATCATTATAATTATTCAAACATTCTTAGTGTATGAGATTGTGCCACACATCTTTATCTAGCTCCCTTCCAGATCAATCATCAAGGTTCAAAGTCTATTTTTTACCAAGTAAACAAGGAAAGTACATGTGTCTTAATCCTATTTTATTTATAGCCTATACAAGACTTTATAAATATATTTTCATTTGAGTAGTCTATTTTCATCTGAATACTTGAGTGAGGGTTGTCCATGTGTCTCCATCATGCTTACTTGCATCTTAAGTTGAAAAGGACTAATGTACAAATATTTTTGAATATATATATATATATATATATATATATATATATATATATATATATATATTAATGAGATCATGTCATGCATCTTGATCCTACTGACTCACTTCCTAAATATTAAATGTGTAAATAACATAGCTCTAAATAAGTGAGGGCCATCCACATGTCTCCATCTTATTCATCTATGATTGACAGGACAAGGTAAAGAGTATAGAGCTTCCTGATCACTCGAGTAAGTGAGGACCATCCACATGTAACCATCCTACATACCCATATAAAATCAAATCATTTATCCTCCTTTATCATCCAAATAAGTGAGGTTAATCCATGTGTTTCCATCCCACTCATCCATGACTAACATATGTAAGTACAAAAAAAATCCTTGAATACCTGAGCAAGTTATGACTATTCATGTGTTAACATCCCATTATTTATGACATGTACATAGTCACACAAGTTACAAATCCAAGTGACTAAGTGGATAAATGATATCAAGTTATGCGTCTACATCTCACTGAGTTAAAATTGATAGCGAATGACATAGAGAACAATTATAAGAGAGTAAACTATCTAAAAAGCCATGTGTCATCTTCAAACTAATACAATGCCATAAAATAAATATAAATTATAGATAAGTGATGTGATGATATATGTCACAGTAGATAATTTAACAAGTTGACTCGATAATAAAACAAAGAAACAAAGTTTCACATGGTGAATGACCTAATGAAAGATAACATCAGGAAAATAAAATTCAAAATATAATAAATAGGTATTGAATTCATTGTCCTCAATTAATTCTCATGAATGGAAGATTTGGTTAGTTAATATTCAAGTTTAATTAAATCAACTACATACTTTCTCCAAAAATGTAAAATGAAAATGCATTTACTACTTGCTATGAACTACCATTAGAGATCCCTCATAACTAAAATCCTAAGTTTCATGATTTCATATAATTATTTAAATAAATAAAATGGTATCTTAAATAATCAATATTCCTCCCTCAATGTTTAGTTTTGGTGGAAGCATTGAGTATACAAACACTGTGTTTGATCCAACTATATTCAACCACAATATTCAACGTTATACATAAATATAGCTAGATGTGGAAGTAGAAAAGCCATATGGGGAAGATGACCAATTATATCAATTAGCTCAAGAATATTTGGATGATTTTTTGACAATTAGAATAGTGGGACTACAACAATGTGAGCACTAAACCATAGGTATGCCCTTACATAGGTACCCTTTTTAATTTATTTGTGGTTGGAGACTTTTCTTGGAATAATCTTCATTTCCTTAGTAACCCTACCCTAGTATATTATGTATCTGGTAAGACTTTTGAAACATATTATAAACTACCAACCCCCTACATGCCATATAACCAATTAGATATAGATTCTTGGTTGGATGAGAACAATGCCAAGAAACATTAAGGACATGGATAACAGAACCAAATAACTTTGTGCTAGAAGCTCAAATCAACAATACTCCAATTGTTATATTCAGGCCTACATTTCAAGTCATCATGGCCTTGTTGAATATATTGCATGGATTCCCTAACATTAGTTAGGTTAGATAAATCAAGGTCCCTTTCTTGGACATTATTTTGGATACCAAAATAATTTCATCCTTGGGAGAGATTATTAGTTTCAATCTTAAATACCAAATGAGAAAGGCAAATAATAGGCCCAATGGACATTTCTATATGGTATCATATCTATTATACTTATTCATTTCTATTTTTACTCCTCCTAGGGAAGAACCATGGAGGCCTTCATCATAAAATATCAAGAATTGAATTTATGAAGATCATAATATCTTCTATATATACATATTCAAGAAGTAAATTCAAATGATAACAAAAACATTATATCCCATAGTATATAAGTCCATAAACATGCATTTTATGCCTCTATTGTCAAACCACATCAAAAGGACAATTGAAAATATGGGAGATTACATTTTTTATATTAAACACATAAAAATTAAAATTGAAGCATCATTTGAAGGCCCATTATTTATGCCTTATTACATCCTAGACAAGTTAGTCAAACAAGAAATATCAAATCAACTATCCAATAGTGTGGAACAAGATTCAAAGTCATATATGTTAGGGGCCATCCATAAAACCCCTCTTAGTATAGGTCAACATAAATATACATTATGGGAAAAACTTCACCAAACTACTAAACATAGAATTCAGTTCAATCTTGAAAAAATGGAATTTAGGTACTAGGATCTGAGACAGGTAATTTCCAAATCTATTACGTATTATGGACATGAGACAAAGGTTAGGTATGGGATTAAAACATATATTCATAACTAAATATTCTTGAATTCACTTTATAATTTATAGGTTTACCATCGAATGCAATCAATTAATATGTCTATGAGGATGGCACAAAGGATATTGTATGATCCTTCTATTACTCCCCAAAATGCCATAGAGATAGGCAAAGATGATAAGGTGCTTACTATTGCTGAAGATAAACTAAGATAAATCATCAAATAAACTAAAATATATTTATAGGTATCCCAAGGCCTCCAAGTGTTAGTCCTCTAGCCTTCTCATTGGATATGGATGCATCTTCAACTCTCAAGAGACCCAATTATCCTTCTCCACAATCCTTTAAGCCACAACCTATATAGATACCTTGGGTTATCTCTCCTTTTAATTATCTAACAAATCCAAATACTATCAATCCTCCTATAATAACTATATATAATATTAAAAGGAATCTCCCAGCCACTTTACAAGCTCCAAATATCACATGAGTGGGGTAAAAATAACTAGATTATGAAGGTGTGCCATCAGGACCCTTGTATGTTGAGATTGGATAGAATGACTCCATAAAATAGACTAGACTAGATAATCTTGGAGAGGATGTAATGTAATCATAGATTGAATTTCAGTCTCCTAGCCATTCACTTCCTCCTCTAGATGTTGGAGAGTCACAGACAATAAACATATCCAATACAAGGAATGTAGCCCTCTTATAATCTACTAGGAAAGGTAATCCCCAAGGAAACACCTACTACTGCTATTATTTAAACATTTATTGATACTAGTCCTATGGGTGTTTCTAATATAAAGTCTTATAAAACTATAGAAGTAATTGTAATCCACACTTCATTTTCTCATGCTATGGTAGGTTTTGTGACAATTGCTCTTTCTGATAATACTCTAACAAAATCAAGTTCTATTTTTTATTCTTTACATTATTTTACCACTGACACCACAGAGGATTCTTTAACACAATTTTCATTCACCAAATATGCATTAATTCATACATGGTTTTCCACTACTAACCAAGGAGCCATAGGAACTAGGGTACATTTTTAATACTTAGGGTCTAAATCTATTTTTACCACCTAATAAATACTAGTTAAGCCTTCCACTTAGTTAGGGATGCCCAATGCATAATTAACCAAAATATAATCTTTAGTAGTCTCTCTATAATAGACCCTAGACTTAATCCAATACATTATAAATACTCCCCCACTAATAAAGAGTACAACTTGGATAAAAAAACTTTACTACTTTTCCTACAACCACTACATCCTCCACACCATTTTATATGGTGAATATTCCACTTGTAGTATTGATGAAACTTCTAGGTGAACATTCACTCTCTACTTCCTCATCTCCTACCCAGACTATTGAGAAGACTCTCATGGTGCTCTCACCATGGATACAAAAAATGGAGAAAGAAAAGTTGACAAGTCGAATTTATTAATCACAAAATAAACAAAGTCACCATATAATTTTATATAATTGCAATACATTGAAGAGAGAGAGGAAGAAGATAGTGATGATCGAAGGCAAACCTGTTGAACGTGAGAAACATGAGGAATTCTTTTTATTGACAAATAAAAGAAAATAAGACCTAGAGATGTGGATTAATTTGAAGGGGAATTTATTAAAATGGTTGATACATTTGTGGTAATCCTCAAGTAATGTTTAGGAGATTGAAATAGTCTAAAAATAGATAAGAGGAGTAAAATGTGATTGAAGCTCCAAAATACATAATCTATAATGTATAGAGTTATTCTAGGAACCTATACCATAACTTAAACTCCTTCAAGTCAAAAATAGAATAGTCCCAAACATTTTGGAGAGACATGGTTAATTTCATGAATCAATGAAGACTCATATGTAAAGTTAAGCTTTATTGGTAAAAATAATAAATTAAAGACATATTAGCACCTGAATTTGATATTTGCACTTGATGTACTCTATCAAAAAGCTATGTAAGTACTAAGAGGGATCATTTGGTAGAGTGGCACCATGAAATTCAAGGCTTAGTTCAACAATTTACAAATCAAGAACATATAAATATTTAAGTTATTAGATATATAAGAATTACAAGTGTGTTTACACCTCATGGACAAATTATCACCAAACCCTTTTTTGATCAATTGTTATGGGTAGCACTTGATAGTTTTAAATCAGAAGTGAAGAGCACCACTTACATAAATAATGGAAAAATAGTAAAATAGATCACATATTCCATAGATAAGGTGGTTGAAATAGAGGCATTTCATGTAGCTTTTAAATCTTTTATGACTATACACAAGAAAATGATGGATAAAATTCTTCTACTATTATTCAAAAGGTCCATCATTGATTTTGAGACTATTGAGATGGATTTTTCAGCAAGTATCACTAGTTACAAAAGGTTATAGGGACAAGATGAGTTGGTCATTTTAGAAGTAATATCTACAACATAGGCTCAACCTTTGAAAACTATACTTTTATTACCTAGATATATTATGATGTGTATTTTTACATGACCAATGCTCATCACACTACCAACTATAGTACCTCTAATGCCACCTTCAACAATAACTATATCTTCAGTTGAAACTCCATTGATGATGGTTATGCATGCTACCTCAGAATGAGATTCCATTGTGAATCTTTAGCTTTAAGAATTAAAATTATATCAATAATTCTAATGAATAATTCATACAAGTCTTGATCTATTTTATTTAGTTGTGGCTTATTTTATATGGAAAATGCATTGGTGTCTAAATTAATGATCAGATATAATATATTCTATTGATGCACAACTTGCATGTTTTCTACACATAGTCCTATTTTAGACATCATAAAATTAGACTGAACTTCGAAGATGGGCCTGTAAGTATAAGTATATGTTTCTTAAACATCCTAGAGAGAGGATGATTTTTTAATTAATATGAAAAAGAAATTTCTTGTACTATTTTGTAAATTTATGTTTAAGTTTTATCTCTTATAAATTTTGTGTCTTAAAATGAATTTAAATTAAGTTAATATAACCTAGAAGGAGGGCCCAAAAATTCATGATTGATAAAGACTCAATTACATTATGTACACTAAACCCCCCAATAAGGTTAACAAGTACCAATTTTAATTTTGGTCTACTTTGTTATCACCTTTACAAGTTCAACAAAGATATATATATATATATATATATATATATATATATATATATATCTCCTCCCACTTCCACCAAGGGAAGTGGGGATGGGGAATATGGCATGATTGATAAAGACTCAATTTCATTGTGTACACTAAAACACACACACACACACACACACACACACACACACACACACACACACACACACATCCCCTCCCACTTCCTCCAAGGGTGGTGGGGATGGGGAAAAGGGAATGATTGATAAAGACTCAATTGCATTGTGTACACTAAAACCCCAAACAAGGACATATATATCCCTTCAGACTTCCCCTAAGGGTGATGGGGATGGGGAGAGGGCCATGATTGATAAAGACTCAATTATGTTGTGTACACTAAACCCACCAACAAGGTTAACAAGTATAAATTATAATTTTGGTCTACTTTGTTACCACTTTTACAATTTCAACAAAGACCATGATTAGATAGATTGTCCCTAGGAGAGAAATCACCTAACCAAATTCACCACATGCCTTTCCCCCCCACCTCACATCCCTTCCATAGTACAAATAATATAGTTGACTTATGATCCACTAGGGAAGGTAATCCCCAAGGAAACCCCTGATACTACTATTATTTACACATTTATTGATACTAGTGCTATGGGTGTTTCTACTATAAAGTCTTATGAAACTATAGAAGAAATTATAATCCATACTTCATTTTATCATACTATGGTAGGTTTTGGGACAAATACTCTTTATGATAATGCTCTATCAAAGGCAAGTTCTATTTGGTATTATTTAAATTCTGTTACCACTTACACCATAGAGGATTCTTTAGCACAATTTTCATTCACCCAAGATGCATTAATTCATACATGGTTTTCCACTACTAACCAACGAGCCAAAGGAACTAGGGTACATTTTTAATACTCAGGGTCTAAATTTATTTTTACCACCTAATCATCACTAGCCGAGCCTTCCACTTAGTTAAGGATGCTCATTCATAATTAACCAAAATGGAATCTTTAGTAGTATCTCAATATAAGACCCTAGACTTGATACACTACATTATAAATTCTCCCCCACTAATAAAGAGTACACCTTGGATAAAAAACTTTATTAATTTTCCTAAACCCACTACATCTTCCACACCATATTATATTGTGGATATTTCACTTTTAGTATTGATGAAACTACCAGGTGAACCTTCATTCTCTACTTCCTCATCTCTAACCCAGACTACTGAGAAGACTCTCATGGTGATCTCACCACGGATACAACAAATGGAGAAAGAAGAGTTGACAAGGAAATATTTATTACTCATAGAACAAAGAAAGTCACCATGCAATTTGATAGAATCAAAATACAATGAAGAGAGTGAGGAAGAAGATAGTGATGGTTGAAGGCAAAGCTATTGAACTTGAGAAACATGATGAATTATTTTCATTGACAAAGAAAAAAAATAAGACCTAGAGATGTGAATTAATTTGAAAAGGACCTTATTAAAATGGTTGATACATTTATAGTAATGCTCAAGTAAATGTTTAGGGGACTACAATAGTCTAAAAATAGATAAGAGGAGTAAAATGTGATTGAAGCTCCAAAAGACATAATCAATAATGCATATAGTTATTCTAGGAACCTATACCATATATTGAACTCATTTAGGTCAAAAAGAGCATAGTGCCAAACATTTTGGAGATACATGGTTAATTTCATGAATCAATGAATACTTAGATGCAAAGTTGAGCTTCATTGGTAAAAATAATCAATTGAAGACATACCATCACCTAAATTTGATGTTGGCACTTTATGCAACTCTATCACAAAACTATGTAACTACCAAGAGGGCTCATTTGGTAGAGTGGCACCAAGAAATTCAAGGCTTGGTTCAAAAATTTATAAATCAAGAGCATAAAAATATTCAAGTTATTAGATATATAAATATTATAGGTGTGTTTACACCTCATGGACATATTGTCACCAAACCTTTTTTTGAGCATTTGTTATAGGTAGCACTTGATAGTTTTAAGTCAGAAGCGAAGAGAACCACTTACATAAATATTGGAAAAATAGTACAATTGATCACATATGCTATAGATAAGGTGGTTGAAATAGAGGCATTGGATGTATCTTTTAAATATTTTATGACTATAGATAAGAAATTGATGGATAAAATTTTATTATTATTTAGAAGGTCCATCATTGATTTTGAGACTATTGAGATGGATTTTTTAGCAAGTATCACTCAGTACAAAAGGTTGCAGGGATAAGGTGATTTGGTCATTTTAGTGGTAACATCTACAACTTAGGTTCAACCTTTGACACTTATACTTATATTACCTAAATATATTATGGTGTGTACTTCTAGAGGACCAATGCTCATCACACTACCAGCTATAGTACCTCCAATACCACCTTCAACAACAACTATATCTTCAGTTCAATATCCATTAATGATGGTTATGCATGCCTCAAAATGAGATTTTATGATGAATCTTTAGATTTAAGAATTAAAATTATATCAATAATTCTAACTAAGACTTCATGCAACTCTTGATCTATTTTATTTAGTTGTGGCTTATTTTATATGGAAAATGCATTAGTGTCTAAATTAATGATTATATATAATATATTGTATTCATGCACAACTTGCATGTTTTTTACACACAGTCCTATTTCAGACATCATAAAGTTAGATTGAATTTTGAGGATGGGCCTATAAGTATAAGTATAAGTTTTTTAAACATTATGAAAAGAGGAGGATTTTTTCAATTAATAAAAAAAAGAAATTTCTTGGACTATTTTGTACATCAGTGTTGAAGTGTTGTCTCTTCTAAATTTTGTGTATTAATATGAATTTATATTAAGTTAATATAACCTAGAATAGGTTGTGTGAATTTTTGTTGTGCAATTATTCAAAATAGATAAATCATTAGTTTGAATGATCATTGATTGTTGATCATAATTATTATTGGTTAATATGAAGGAGAGTCCAAAATATGAACTTATATTAAGTTAATATAACATATAAGGAAGGCCCAAAATTCATGATTAATAAAGACTCAATTGTGTTGTGTACACTAAACCCCCCAACAAGGTTAACAAGTACCAATTTTAATTTTGGTCTACTTTGTTATCACCTTTACAATTTCAATATATATATATATATATATATATATATATATATATATATATATATATATATATATATATATATATATATATATCCCCTCCCCCTTCCCCCAAGGGTAGTGGGGATGGGGAAAGGGCCATGATTGCTAAAAACTAAATTATGTTGTGTAAACTAAAACCCCAAACAAGGATATATATATATATATATATATATATATATATATATCCCTTCCCCTTCCCTTAAGGGTGGTGGGGATGGGGAAAGGGCCATGATTGATAAAGACTCAATTACATTGTTTACACTGAACCACCCATCAAGGTTAACAAGTATCGATTCTAATTTTGGTCTACTTTATTACCACTTTTACAAGTTTAATAAAGACCTAGATTAGATAGAAGTGTCCCTATGAGAGCCATCACCTAACCAAATTCACCCCATACCTTCCCCCATGCATCCCTTCCCTAGTACAAGGAATGTAGTCACCTTTTAATCCACTAGGGAAGATACTCCCCAAGGAAACCCCTGCTACTACTATTATTTACACATTTATTGATACTATTCCTATGGGTGTTTCTACTACAGAGTCTTATAAAACCATAGATGCAATTGTAATCCACACTTCATTTTCTCATACTATGGTAGGTTTTGGGACAACTATTCTTTTCGATAATACTCTAACAAAGGAAAGTTATATTTTTTATTGTTTAGATTATTTTACCACTAACTCTAAGAGTATTCTTTAGCAAAATTTTCATTCACCGAAGATTCATTAATTCATATATGGTTTTCCACTACTAACCAAGGATCTATAAGAACTAGGGTACATTTTTAATACTTAGGGTATAAATCTATTTTACCACCCAATCAACACTAGTTGATCCTTACACTTAGTTAAAGATGGCTATTACATATTTAACCAAAAAAGAGTCTTTAGTAGTCTCTCTATATAAGATCTTAGACTTAATCCAATACATTCTAAATACTCCCCCACTAATAAAGAGTACACCTTGGATAAAAAAAAACTTTACTACTTTTACTAAACCCACTACATCCTCCACACCATATTAGATTGTGAATATTCCACCTATAGTATTGATGAAACTACTAGGTGAACCTTCTCTCTCTACTTACTCATCTCATGCTTAGACTACTGATAAGAATCTCATGGTGCTCTCACCATGGATACAACAAATGGAGAAAGAAGAGTTGACAAGGCAAGATCTATTAATCACAGAACAAACAACATCACCATGTAATTTGATAGAATCATAATACATTGAAGAAAGTGAGGAAGAAGACAACGATGGTCAAAGGCAAACATGTTGAACTTTAGAAACATAAGGAATTATTTTCATTGATAAAGAAAATAAAAATAATACCTGGAGATGTGGATTAATTTGAAGAGGACCTTATTAAAATGGTTGATACTTTTTTGGTAATTCTCAAGAAAATGTTTAGGGGACTGCAACAGTCTAAAAATAGTTAAGGGGAGCAAAATGTGATTGAAGCTTCAAAATACATAATTGATAATGTATAGAGTTTTTCTGGGAACCTATACCATATCTTAAACTCCTTCAAGTCAAAAAGAACATAGTCCCAAACATTTTGGAGATACATGGTTAATTTCATGAATCAATGAAGACTCATGTGTAAAGTTGAGATTCATTGGTAAAAATAATAAATTAAAGACATACCAACACCTAAATTTGATGTTGGTACTTGATGTAACTCTGTCACAAAACTATGTAAGTACAAAAAGTGCTAAATTGGTAGAGTGGCACAAAGAAATTCAAGGGTTCGTTCAAAAGTCTACAAATCAAGAGAATATAAATATTCTAGTTATTATATATATAAGGATTACTTGTGTGTTTACACCTCACAGACAAATTGTCATCAAACCCTTTTTTGAGCATTTTTTATAGGTAGAAATTGATAGTTTTAAGTCAGAAGTGAAGAGAAACACTTACATAAATGATGTAAAAATAGTAAAATTGATCACATATGCCATAGATATGGTGGTATAAATAGAGTCATTGCATGTATCTTTTAAATCTATTATGACTATACATAAGAAATTGATGGATAAATTTTTACTATTATTCAGAAGGTCCATCATTGATTTTAAGACTATTGAGATGGTTTTTTCAGCAAGTATCACTCAGTAAAAAAGGTTACAAGGAAAAGGTGAGTTATTCATTTTAGCAGGAATATCTAAAACTTATGCTTAACCTTTGACACCTATACTTATATTACCCAGATATATTATGGTGTGTACTTCTATAGGACTAGTGTTTATCACACTACTAGTTATAGTACCTCCAATACCACCTTCAACAACAACTATATCTTTAGTTAAAAATCCATTGATGATGGTTATGCATGTTACCTTATAATGAGCTTCCATGGTGAGTCTTTAGTTTTAAAAATTAAAATTCTATCCATAATTCTTCCTAAGACTTCATGCAAGTCTTGATCTATTTTATTTAGTTGTAAGCTTATTTTGTATGGAAAATGCATTAGTGTCTAAATTAAATATTATATATAATATATTGTATTCATGCACAAATTGCACGCTTTTTACACATAATCCTATTTTAGACATCATAAAATTAGACTGCACTTTGAGGATGGGCCTATAAGTATAAGTATATATTTCTTAAACATTGTAAACAGAGGAGGTTTTTTTCAATTAATACAAAAAAAAATTCTTGGACTATTCTATAAATTTGTGCTGAAGTGTTGGTTCTTCTAAATTTTATGTGTCTTAATATGAATTTCTATTAATTTAATATAACCTAGAATAGGTTGTGTGAATTCTTTTTGTGAAATTATTGAAAATAGTAAAATCATTAGTTTGAATTCTCATTTATTGTTGATCATAATTATTATTGGTTAATGTGAAGAAGGTCCCAAAATATGAATATATATTAACTTAATATAACCTAGAATGAAGACACAAAATTCATGATTGATAGAGACTCAATTGAGTTGTGTACATTGAACCCCCCAGTAAGGTTAACAAGTACCAATTTTCATTTTATTCTACTTTGTTAGCATCTTTACAAGTTATATATATATATATATATATATATATATATATATATATATATATATATATATATATATATATATATATATATACATCCCCTCCCCCTTCTCCCAAGGGTGGTGGGGATGGGGAAAGGGCCATGATTGATAAAGACTCAATTGTGTTGTGTATACTAAAAACCCATACAAGGATATATATAACCCTTCCCCTTTCCCCTAAGAGTGGTGGGGATGGGGAAAGGGCCATGATTGATAAAAACTCAATTTTGTTGTGTACATTGAACCCCCCAACAAGGTTAACAAGTATCAATTCTAAATTTGGTCTAATTTTTTACCACTTTTATAAGATCAAAAAATACCTAGATTAGATAGAAGTTTCCCTAGGAGATCCATCACCTAACCAAATTTACCCTATGCCTCTGCCCCCCCCTCCACCCCACACATCCCTTCCCCAGTACAAGGAATGTAGTCACTTTATAATCCACTATGGAAGGTAATCCCTAAGGAAACCCATACTATTGATATTATTTACACATTTATTGATACTATTAATATGGGTATTTCTACAACAAAGTCTTATAAAACTATAGAATAAATTATAATCCACAATTCATTTTCACATAATATGGTAGGTTTTGGGACAACTACTCTTTCTGATAATACTCTAACAAAGGAAAGTTATATTTTTAATTCTTTAGATTATTTTACCACTAACAACATAGATGACTCTTTAGCACAATTTTCATTCACCCAAGACACATTAATTCATACATGGTTTTCCACTACTAACCAAGGAACCATATGAACTAGGGTACATTTTTAATACTTAGGGTCTAAATCTATTTTTACCACCCAATCAACACTAGCTAATCATTCCACTTATTTAAGTATGCCCATTACATAATTAACCAAAATAGAGTCTTTAGTAGTCTCTCTATATAAAACCCTAGACTTAATCTATTATATTGTAAATAATCCCCCACTAATAAAGAGTACACCTTGATACAAAAATTTACTAATTTTATTGAACCCATTACATCCTCCACACCATATTATATCAAAAATATTCCACATGTAGTACATATGAAACTACTAGGCAAACCTTCACTCTCTACTTCCTCATCTCCAAACTAGACTACAGAGAAGACTCCCATGGTGCTGTCGCCATGGATACAAAAAATGGAGAAAGAAGAGTTGACAAGGTAAGATTTATTAATCACAAAACAAACAAATTCACCATGTAATTTTATAGAATCAAAATACATTGAATATAGTGAGAAAGAAGACAGTGATGGTCGAAAGCAAACCTGTTGAACTTAAGAAACATGAAGAATTATTTTCATTGAAAAAGAATAGAAAAATAAGACCTAGAGATGTGGACTAATTTTAAGAGGACCTTATTAAAATGGTTGGTACATTTTTCTTAATTATTAAGTAAATGTTTAGGGGAATGCAATAGTTTTAAAATATATAAGAGGATCAAAATGTGATTGAAGCTCCAAAAGACATAATCAATAATGTATAGAGTTATTATAGGAACCTATACCACATTTTGAACTCCTTCAGGTCAAAAAGAGCACAACCACAAACATTTGGGAGAGACATGGTTAATTTCATGAATCCATGATGACTCAAATGCAAAGTTGAGATTTATTGGTAAAAATAATAAATTAAAGACATATCAACACCTGAATTTGATGTTGGCACTTGATGTAACACTGTGAAAAAACTATGTAAGTACCAAGAGGGATCATTTGGTAGAGTGGCACCAAAAAATTCAAGGCTTGGTTCAAAAATTTACAAATCAAGAGCATATAAATATTCAAGTTATTAGATATATAAGGATTATAGGTGTGTTTACACCTCATGGACAAATTGTCACTGAACCCTTTTTTGAGCATTTGTTATGGGTAGCATTGATAGTTTTAAGTCAAAAGTGAAGAGCACAACTTATAGAAATAATGGATAAATAATATAGTTGATCACATATTCCATAGATAAGGTGGTTGAAATAGAGGCATTGCATGTATATTTTAAATATTTTATGACTATAAACAAGAAATTGATGGATAAAATTCTGCTATTGTTCAAAAGCTCCATCATTCATTTTGAGACTATTGAGATGGATTTTTAAACAAGTATCATTGAGTAAAAAAGGTTACAGGGATAAGGTGATTTGGTCATTTTATTAGGAATATATACAACTTAGGCTCAACCTTAGACACCTATGCTTATATAACCTAGATATATTATGGTGTGTACTTCTATAAGACTAGTGCTCATCACACTACCAGTTATAGTATCCCTAATGCCACCTTCAATAATAACATATACTCAGTTCAAAATCCATTGATAATGTTTATGCATGCTACCTTAGAATGAGATTCCATTGTGAATTTTTAGCTTTAAGAATTAAGATTCTATCCATAATTCTAACTAAGACTTCATGCAAGTCTTTATCCGTTTTATTTAGATGTGGTTTATTTTGTATGGAAAATGCATTGGTGTCTAGATTAATGATTATATATAATACATTGTATTCATGCACAAATTGCATTATTTTTACACATAGTCCTATCTCAGACATCATAAAATTAGAGTGAACTTTGATGATGGGCATATAAGTATAAGTATATGTTTCTTAAACATTGTAAAGAGAGGAGGATTTTATCAATTAATATGAAAAAGAAATTTCTTGGACTATTATGTAAATTTATGTTGAAGTGTTGTCTCTTCTAAATTCTATATGTCTTAATATGAATTTATATTAAGTTAATATAACTTAGAATAGGTTGTGTGAATGTTTATTGTGTAATTATACAAAATAGACAAATCATTGGTTTGAATGCTCAGTGATTGTTGATCATAATTATTACTGGTTAATATGAAGGAGGGCCAAAAATATGAATTTATATTAAGATAATATAACCTATAAGGAGGGAAAAAAATCCATGATTGATAAAGACTCAATTTTATTGTGTACATTGAACCCCCAACAAAGCTAACAAGTACCAATTTTAAGTTTGGTCTACTTTGTTAGCACCTTTACAAGTTAAACAAAGACATATATATATATATATATATCCCCTCCCCCTTCCCCTAAGGGCAGTGCAGATAGGGAAAGGGCCATGATTGATAAAGACTCAATTGTGTTGTGTACACTAAAACAACGAACAAGGATATATATCCCTTCCCCATTCCCCTTAGGGTGGTGGGGATGGGGAAAGGACCATGATTTATAAATAATTAATTGTGTTGTGTACACTAAACCCCCCAATAAGGTTAATAAGTATCAATTCTAATTTTGGTCTACTTTGTTACCACTTTTACAACTTAAACAAAGACCTATACTAGATATAAGTATCCCTAAGAGAGGCATCACCTAAAAAAAAATCATGCCGCCCTCCTGACCACCTATGTTTTCCCCCCTCCCCCATGCCTCTTCCCCCCACCCCCATATATATATATATATATCCCACTCCCACTTCCCTCAAGGGTGATGGGAATGGGGAAAGGGTGGAATCATTGTTAATTTCATGAATCAATGAAGACTCAGATGAAAAGTTGAGATTAATTAGTAAAAATAATAAATTGGAGACATACTAGCACCTAAATTTGATGTTGGAACTTCATGTAACTCTATCACAAAACTATGTAAGTACCAAGAGGGCTCATTTGGTAGAGTGGAACCAAGAAATTCAAGGCTTGGTTCAAAAATTTACAAATTAAGAGCATAAAAATATTCAAGTTATTAGATATATAAGGATTATAGGTGTGTTTACTCATCATAGACAAATTGTCACCAAACATTTTTTTGAGCATTTGTTATGGGTAGCATTGATATTTTTAAGTTATAAGTGAAGAGCAACACTTGCATAAATAATGTATAAATAATATAATTTATCACGTATGCCATAGATAAGCTGGTTGAAATACAGGAATTGCATGTATATTTTAAATCTTTTATGACTATACACAAGAAATTGATGGATAAAATTCTATGATTATTCAGAAGGTCCATCATTGATTTTGAGACTATTGAGATGGATTTTTTAGCAAGTATCATTTTTTACAAAAGGTTACAAGGATAAGGTGAGTTGGTTATTTTATCGAGAATATATACAACTTAGGTTCAACCTTTGACATCTATACTTATATTACCTAGATATATTATGGTGTGTACTTCTACAGGACCAGTGCTCATCACACTACCATCTCTAGTATCTCCAATGCCAACTTCAACAATAATTATATATTCAGTTCAAACTCCATTAATGATGGTTATGCATGTTACCTTATAATGGGATTCCATGGTGAATCTTTAGCTTTAAGAATTAAGATTCTATCCATAATTCTAACTAAAACTTCATGCAAGTATTGATCTATTTTATTTAGATGTGACTTATTTTGTATGGAAAATGCATTAGTGTCTAAATTAATGATTATATATAATATATTGTATTCATGCACAACTTGAATTTTTTTTACACACAGTCCTATTTTAGACATCATAAAATTAGACTAAACTTTGAGGATGGGCCTATAAGTATATATTTCTTAAACATTATAAAGAGAGGAGGATTTTTTCAATTAATACGAAAAAGAAATTTCTTGGACTATTTTGTAAATTTGTGTTGAAGTGTTGTCTCTTCTAAATTTTGTGTTTTAATATGTATTTTTATCAAGTTAATATAACCTAGAATAGGTTGTGTGAATATTTGTTATGCATTTATTCAAACTAGACAAATGATTAGTTTGAATGCTCATTGATTGTTGATCATAATTATTATTGGTTAATATGAAGGAGGGAACAAAATATAAATTTATATTAAGTTAATATAACCTAGAAGGAGGGCCAAAAATTCATGATTGATAAAGACTCAATTGCATTGTGTACATTGAACCCCCTAGCAAAGTTAACAAGTATCAATTTTAATTTTGATCTACTTTGTTATAACCTTTACAAGTTCAACAAAGACCATATATATCCTTCCCCCAAGGGTAGTGAGTATGAATAAAGGGCCATGATTGATAAAGACTCAATTATGTTGTGTACACTAAAACCCCAAATATATATATCTTCTATCTAATATAGATTTTTGTTAAACTTGTAAAAGTTGTAACAAAGTAGACCAAAATTAGAATGGATACTTGTTAACCTTGTTGGGGGGTTCAGTGTACATAGCACAATTGAGTTTTTATCAATCATGGCCCTTTCCCATCCCCACCACCCTAAGGGGAAGGGGGAAGGGATATGATTGAGATGATTGATTTTAGCATTGTTTTTCCTCTTATCCTTATGCGCTTGAAGTCATTTTCACATTTAATTATAATGTCTAGGTGTCATGATTGCATGGTTATTAATCCATAAGGAAGTGACTTACCTTTTTGAGTTGTGTTATTAGTTCAAGTTTGTCTAGACCCATATGGGTCTATTAACCTTGAAGAATGTCCTTGGAAACCCTTCATAGGAATTCAACCACCTTAGTATTCAATTGATTTGATGATTTTGTTAATCATTATTTTATGATTTTTATTAATTATTATCTTAAGATCATATTTATTATTTATTTGCATCGATCTTAGGTGGACGTTAGGATGCATTTACTAATATTATTCTATTGATAACTTTATCAATTTTGGTAATTGCTATTTATTAATGATTTTAGTGGTTATTGCTATACAATCAATTTATGCCTTATTATTTATGTATTTTAATGATTTAATTATTTATTGATTTTTTGCTCCTTATTTTTATTTTATTATCTTAATTATTTTTACTAAATCATTATTTTATGTCTTTATTGTTAATATTATTTTTAGTTAATTTATGGATTTTGTTTTGATATTTTATTTAATAATTTTATTTATTAATATTTATTTAATGATTTTATTGTTTTATTATTCAATAATTGATTTAATGATTTGGGATTACCTTATTTATGGCTTAATGGATTGTTATTATTGGTTATTTTAATGTTTTAGTAATTTTAATTATTTTATTATTGGATAAAAATATTTCATTAGTTTTACTTATTTTTAATCAAGGCAAGAAGCGATATATATATATATATATATATATATATATATATATATATATATATACTATTTTATTAATATTTATTATATTATTTATCTTTTTTCTTGTTACACACGTGGGGGAGAGCGTTGACTAGGGGATTAGATGTGTGGGAGAAGGTAGGGAGAGCATGGCGTATGACAAGTTAGAGTATGGCAAGCAGGGAGAAGCATGGAAAGGAAGGAGAGGAAAAGAGATGCACAAAATGAGGGTGGAGAGAGGAGAACGTGTATAGAAGAAGAATAGAAAGATAAAGGAGGAATGGAAGCCATAGGATGGCAAGGACATGTTGAAAAAAAAAAGAAAAGAGTGCAGGCAAGGAGAAAAAAAGAGCAAAAGAGAAACACAGGGGCACATGTTTATTATTTATTATTATTTTATTTCCTTTTCTTTGGCTGGAAAAGATGTGGGTTACATTGGCTACGAGATGGAGGGGAAAGATAGGGAAGATCCATATAATGGTGAAACTCTATTTTACCTAAGTTATTTATATTATAAATTGGGGTTGGCATTTTGATTTGTGGCTAGATGTATGCTTTGGTGGGGTGTTTTCCATATTCTTGGTAGGAAAACAAATTAAAAAAAGGAAGCATTGTATCCCTCCTGGCCTGAAATCAATAATAGAATAATCCATTTACACCATTTGGAAAGAAATAAAAAAGAGAGACTAGTCTGGGTTAAAACCCTAGGGGTTAGGTGTTTGGCATAGAGAGATGTGAATAGAATTGGTGGTCTGATTACTTCAGGTAAGTTATTTTGTTATTTTTCTTGAAATTTTAGTGTTATAATTTATTTTTTCCATTATATGTGGTAAAAATTATAATGACCAAACTTCAATTAAAACAATTATTAGTATTGGGTGATATGAGATTTTAATTAGGCTTGTGATATTCAGGGATTCCTTAATAAATTAAATGAAAGAATTAAATCAAGGGTTATTATAATTTAAACATTTTCTTTTGGGATTTAAGATTAAACCAAACACTCACATTGCCCTAAACTAGGTTAATTAACATCATAAGCATCAGGGTCCACCTAGATTATTATGATGGCCTTATTCATTATCGATAATGTTTGCTAGATTATCAATCATAATATAGATCAAGTTAGTTGAGGCCTGACACCATATCCTCTGGTATGCATATATCCTTTTCAAATTTAAGATTGAATTGTAATAAAATTGATGTGATGGATCATGGTTGATTATATATTTTATGTAATGGTTCCATCTTATTACCTTATGTTTTTTTTAATATTGTTATGTTGGAAAAGAGCATTATTGGATGTGTTGTAGATATTGGAGGCACTATTGATGATGGTTGTATGGTTCTTATATATTTAACCAACTTTATTTACTCTTTTAGTATGCATTTATATTGGACTCTATCTACCATATGAGCAATGGTGTAGTTATAATGCATCATTTTATACTTGATCTTTATATATTTCTATATGTAAATCACTTAGTGATTTACTTGTTGATTTTAAGTAGGCAAGAAATGGTAAAATGTTACTATTGGATCAGTTGTAACTATAGTGTCTTTAAACTTGAATTTATATGAACATATGATGGTGTTGTCTTATGATGTGTCAAAAATATATAGAGGATTTTAATTTTAGTGTAGGAGTTGTATATATATTTTATGATGAATATTACCTAGTGACATTATCATGACATAGGATGTCTATGTAGCATGTGGACCTATCTTTTGTTTATGATAATCACATGATGATAACTAATTATGATGAGACATATTTCTATTTTGAAACATGATCGGTAATGTGATAGATTTAGACTTAAATCAATAACTATAGACAATTATACATCATATTATATGATTAAATGCATACTTCTTGAGGTTTTTTTTATTATGATGTTTAATGAGTGCATGGTTTCATGTTTACAACCCTGGTTGAAATTAAATTATTGCAAATATATTATGCAAATAGTCCATTGGTGGTCCAAGCAATATATTTTATTATTACATTATGGCAATGAATGTTATTGGTTATAAAACCATTTAAGTGAGCTTACTTCTATTTCTTAAGCAATGAAGTAACTCAAATTAATGATCTTCATATGTAGACCCTAAAAATATTTTAACCTAAAAAATATAATTAATGACAAGCATGAAAGAGATTGAAACAAGAATGCAGAAAAGACTAAGTTACCTCTCAAAATCAAACCATAGAGACAAGAGATTTAAAGTGGGAAACCAAATGTATTGGCAAAAAAATGACATGATATTACTAGAAGGCTTGCAACAAATATTTTCACAAATACAAAATTGATTAAAATGACAAGATAAAAATAGAGAGAGCTAAATGAATCTTTGTGAAGGAGGAGAGGAAGATCTCTTTTATATAACTAGAGAAGGAAAATAAGAGTTACATAAAACCCCATTATAACCTTACAATCCCTCCACGTGTGTGATACTTGTGTCCTAATCCCTTATAAAGGAAAAAAGGTGTGTGACAAGTGGAGAGAGGAGTTACTCATGCAAGTAACTCCCAAATTCTAAGAGAGAGAAAAAGAGAGAGTGACACCTAAAGAAATCTAAATTTATATGAATTAAAAATTCACATAAATATAAATTCTTCATAAAATAAAAGAAACTTAAGGTAAAATAAATTATCATAAATAAAGAGTAATCCTAACACTCCCTCTTAAAATTTATTTAAGGGTTTAAAAACTAATAATAAGGGAAGAAACAACACTAATTCTCCTCCTTGATGAAAAAATATTTCAATCCTAACTTGTTACAAAAGAAAACAAACTTGTCTTTACATAGAGGCTTAGTAAATATATCAGCCATTTATTCTTTAATAAGATAAAAAAAGAGAAAAATCTGATTGTCTTCAAAAAAAATTCATTAAAAGTGATGTTAAATTTTAGTGTGATTGGATCTTGCATGAAAAACTATATTTTTTGCTAAGGTAATTGCACTTTGATTATCACCAAAAATCAAAGTAGCTGAATGTTGTGGGTGGCCCAAATCTACAAGAAATCTTCTAAGCCAAATAACTTCCTTTGAAGCATGGTTAAAAGCTTTATATTCAGCTTCTATGGAAGATAGAGATACAATTTTTTGCTTTTTATTTTTCCATGAAATAGTTTCAGAACCTAAGAAGAAGCAATAACCACTAATAGATCTACGATCATTCGGATCACCAACCCAATCAAAATATGAATAACCTACCAAAGAAAAATTACTATTTGAAGTATTATCGATGCCATAGATTAGATTAAATTTAATATAACTAATAATTATTTTAGCATCTATAAAAAGAGTAGATTAAATTTTAGATATAAAATGAGAAATCAATCCAGTAAAAAGGACAATATTAGATTGAGTATGAGTAAGATAATTTAAACTACCGGCTAATTATCTATATAAATCTGAATTAATATTTTTTGTTTCCATGTCATTAAGAAGTTTAACACCAAATTCAAGAGTAGAAATAAGTTTACAATCTAACATATTAAGTCTAGATAATAAATTATATGCATATTTAGATTAAGAAATAGAGATGTTATCCTTTTCTTACCAAACTAGAATGCTTAAAAAGTAATGTAAGAGACTCGAATCAGTTATTGTAAAGCATTTTTAGTGCAATAAATTGTTTAACTATTACTACCAATTATGATTAAGTTACCAACATATAAAATAATGATAAGTATGCCATTGGGAATATTTTTGATAAAAATATTAGGATCATTAGAACTACAAGTAAAGCTTTGAGCTATAAAGAATTGATAAATTTTAGAGTATCATTCTCTAGAAGATTGTTTTAGACCATAAATAGATTTATTTAAATAGCATATAAAATTTTCATTACCTTTATTTATAAAACTAGGAGGTTGAGACATGTAAATTTTTTCATGCAAGTCACCATTTAAGAAAGCACTCTAAAATCCATTTGATAAATAAGCCAATGCATGTGAGCAGCTAAAGCTAGAATAAATTTAATAGTGGGTATTTTAGCAATAGGTTCAAAGATTTCATTACAATCAATTATTTCAATTTGATAAAAACCTTTAAAAATTAATCTATCTTTATTTTTTTATTTTGATTTTCATAATTGAACTTAGTTTTAAATAGTCATTTACAACTTACTAAATTATGCATTTTAGGTAAAGGAACTAAGTCCCAAGTGTTATTAGAAATCAAAGAGATGTATTAATTATGCATAAATTTTTCCCAATCAAGGTGATCTTAAGATTATTTTAAAGTTTGAAGATCATTATTATGCATAAATTTAGATATCAAATCATAATTTCAAAATTGTTGTCTAGTTCTATGAGTATCATTAAGACTAACATTAATTCCTGAATCTTTTATAGTAATCTTGGCCCATTTAAGCATAGATTTAAGTGGAGAAAGACTAAAAGGAGAAGGAATTGTAGGAACAACATCCTTATGCAACACATCATTATGATCATTAATATATTCAAAAAGAACAGAAAGAGAAATAATATCAAGAGAATCTGAAGTGGAAGCACAATCAAACACATCATTTTCAACAATATTAACATCCTTTTTAATCTTGATTTTGTTAGTTTAAAGATCATAAAACCTATAATCTTTAGATGATTCATCATAACTAAAAAATATAAAAATATCTATTTTAGAATCTATCTTTTGATGCTTTTCAATTATAATATGAACAAAAATGTCACAACCAAAAACACGTAAATATTTTAAATTAAGTTTTCTACCACTCGAAGTTTCTTTAAGTGTAATATTTAAAAAAAAATTAGTGGGAATCATATTAATGAGATAAAAAACACAATACATGACTTCAAACCAAAATTTATAATGCATATTTTAGCATACAACATACACCTAGTCATTTTAGTGATGGTCCTATATTTACGTTCAGTAACAATATTTTGTTCAGGTGTGTAGGAAATAGTTTTTCATGCATAATTCCATGTTGCCTAAAATATGCAAGAAAATCATTGTTAACATATTCATCACCATTATTAGTACATAATATGTGTAAATAACAATAAGATTATTTTTCGACAAAGGTATGAAAGTCAATAAAAGTATTTAAAATTTGATCTTTAGTTGTCAAAAATAAATTCAAACTCATCTAGTGAAATCATCAAAAAAGGTTAAATCATGCTTAACACCATTAATAGGAGTTTGCATAGGACCTAAAATATCACTATAAACTAAATTAAGATTTTCAATAACATGCCTAAAGTGATTTTATGAAAAGATTCTCGATGAATTTTACCAGCCATACAACCATTACAAGTAGTAGTGGGAGAGATGTTAGGAAAATCTTGTACTATATTAAGTTTGTTCATGAGAGAAATATATTCATAATTTATATGCTCTAATATTTCATGCCATAAGTTAGCATCATTAGAAATAATCAAAACATGAAAAGATGAGGAAAAAGAGAATCCAGTAAACTTGAACAAATTATCATTATCTAAAAAGGTAGTAGAAACTACTTGAAAATCTTGCTTAGTAGATTTAACATAACAAATATCATTAATAAATTCTACCTTATAGTCATGTTTGCATAATTAAGGTACAAAAATTAAATTCAATTTCAATTCAAGAACAAGCAAGACATCATGCAATTCACCATTAAAAATTTTAACATTTCTTATGACTTAAAAATTACAAGAAGCATGATTTAAAAGACTTAAATGATGGTTAGAAATATTTGGTTCTAAATAAGTGAATAATTGAGTACTAAATGTCATAGGTTGAGTAGCACTAGAATCAACAATCTATTCAATAGGAGAAGCATATAAAGCACAAGTAAAAACATCTCTAGTGTTAGACTTTTATTTTGCTCAAGTCTTAGTAGTACTAGTGTTAGCATTGTCTTTGACTTTAATCTCTTTATTTTTAATATCACATTTTTAAAAAAAGTAGTGATCTTCATTATGAGTATTTTTGTCACAATAATTGCACTCTAACTTTTTCTTAGGTTTAAATTTAGATTTTTGATCTTTCTTATCACGTGTATTATTATATTTAGAATGATCTTTTCTATTCTTATATTAGTGGTTAGAAATAAAATCATGTTCATTAGACTTAAGACTAATAAATTGAATCAATTTTTATTCTTTTTTATCTAAAAAGGTACAAAATAATTCAAATATCAACATAGTAGATAGAGTAGAAAAAGCTAATTATGAATGAATATTAGTAATAAACTATTGAAAACGCTGAGGAAAACATTTTTTCATACTGATATGAATCAAATTCAAATCAAAAAGTTTAATGCTTAAACTAGCTAGTTAAGAATGGAAAGAGTGAATTTTAATCAATAAATCATCCATAGATTTAAAATCATTGCTTTTTAAATCAGATAAGTGATCTTGAATTTGAATTTTATAAGAATCATTCATAACATCATAAATAGATTTAAGTTTAGACCAAGCAATGGAGGCAAGAGAACAACCATCAATATGGATATGCAATTCAGGGGTCATAGCCATGTCAATCAATCTTAAGGTCTCATCATTTTTTACTTGTCATTTCTCTTGAATTTCGATAAAGACAATCTTAATGTCCAGTTGAAGATTCATGCTATCTATTATGCATACCAAATTTTTGAAAGTGAAAATATATTGCATATGCAATTTTCATAAATGATAATCAGTGGATGTGAGTTTAAATTTAGGCAAAAATTGAGTCATTGTGCTTTTAAATCTCACCCAAGAACCAAAAAGTGAATAGGTAAAAAAAATCACTTAAACATGAAGAGTGTAGGAGGGGAAAGAAACGAAACGATAACTTTGTTGGTATGCAAAAGGAATAACTTGACAAAAAAAAGGTCAAAAAAAGAATTGTGAACCAAAAAAATTTTACAAATTAATTTTCTCAAATGGTCTAAAATTAAATTTAAAACACGAAAGATTTCCACTCTTATGTTTTTTTTTTTTTTTAACTTTAATAAATTAAACCAGTTATTTTAATTTTATAACAAATTTTTTAAAATATCTTTAAAAAGATAAGTGAAATTTGATTTTTTATTTTAACTTAATTAGATAAGTTGATCATAAAGATAAACTAAGCAATAAAAAAATCTTAATTAAATTTTAGATTAAAAAACTTGAATTGTTTTTTTTTTTTTTTAACTATGAAAGTAAAAGTTTGGATGCCTTTTATAAGAAGCATATGTGAGTTTTTGTTTGAAAAAATTTAAATGATTTTTTATTTATTTTTGAAAAGAAAAGGATATGCCTATTTTGAAAAACTTTGAGACTTTAAATAAATTTTTTTTTAAATTTATTGTTATTAAAAATAATGCTTAGTGCCCTAAATAGAAAAAATTGGGAAAAAGGCAAAAACAAGATACTTGTAATAAATAATGCTTAGTCAAAAAAACTAATTTTTTTTTATAGAATCAACCCCTAGGGAGTATGTCAAGAGTAAGGAGGAAATTTAGAAGTGCCTAGCAAAAGAGAGACATGAATTTTTTTTTTTTTAAAAAAACATAGCACTAAGGAAAAGATGTTGTATGGATCTATACAAATGTCGTACGGACATGTATGGTCAATTGTACCAATGAGGCAACATAGAAGAAAATTTAAAAAAATTGGTAGGGAGGTGACACTTCAGCAAGGAGTGTGATTGGGAAGATGAAGAATCTCAGTTGGAGGAGAAGAAAGCAGGAAAAAATACAATGGCAAAAAGTTGGAAAGTCCTGCAAAAATATTTGTCTTTCAAGAATGTTAGTTAAACATTTTTTTTTTTTTTTTTCCTAATTTTAAAAAAAAATAGAATCAAAAAACTATATAGTGAATAGAAATCTGAATGGATATAATATATATATTTTTTTTTTTTAATTTAAATTTAAAATACTACTCAACAAAATTAAAACAATGAACAAATATTGGGTAGATTACAAGTTTAATTTTTTTTAATGATTTACTTAGAATCATTTATTTTTCTCTCTCTGCAATAAAAAAGAGATAAAAAGAGGAGGAAAAAGAAAATATAAAGCATAAATATATTTGTTGATACTCCATTTTTTTTATGAAAAAGTTTTTAAAAAATTTTGCAAAAACAAAATTAGAAACCACATAAAAAATGATTTTATTTTTTAAAAAAATTTGTATTAAAAAAATACTTGCAAAAAAAATGTTAGGAGACACTAATAAAAAAATAAGGAGAAAAAAAATAATTTTTTTTTCAAAATTGAGCAATGGTAAGAACCCTTGCAAAAAAAATTGAAATCTTCATAGAAAAATATGTACACTCTCAAGAAAATGTCATTAGAATGATAATGGCTCTGATAACATGAAAAGATTTTAATCCAAGAAATATCATTAATGACAAGCATGATAGAGAGTGAAATAAGAATGCATAAAATACTAAGTTACCTCTCAAATGCAAGCCATAGAGATAAGATATTTAAAGTGAAAAATTGAATGTATCCAAAAAAAAATCCACATGATCTTATCAGAAAGATTACGACAAATATCTCCATAAGTACAAAATTGATTTTCAAAAAAAAACAAGAGCAAAATAGAGAGAACTAGATGAATCCTAATGAAGAAGGAGTAGAGGAAGAGCTCTTTTATAGAGATAGAGAAGGAAAATAGGAGTTACATAAAACCTCATTATGACCTTACAAGCCCTCCAAGTGTATAACACTTGTGTCCTAATCCCTTACAAGAGAAAGAAGTTGTGTTTCAAGTGGATAGAGGAGTTACTAATGAAAGTAACTACCAAATCCTAAGAGAGAGCAAAAAATGACACTTAGAGAAATCCAAATTTATATGAATTAAAAATTCACATAAATATAAATTCTTCACAAAGGAAAAAGAAACTTGAGATAAAATAAATTATCATAAATAAAGGGTAATCCTAACATTAATGGTGTTATAGTGATTTACATATATGACATGTTTCTTGAAAGTCTAGTAATTTAATGTTTAAAATGCAACTCTTGATGAATGGAAGTTGGCTATATGATCATTAATTTTTATATGAGAATAGATAGTTATTGGTTATATTAGATATGTGCATGCTTAAAATTAAAGATTATCTTTATCATTGAATTCTGGTATACCTTACATGTGTTCATTAAAAAATTTAAAAAAAAATCCCAAAATTAGGATAAGGATTTAATAAGTTGTGAAAACTTTAATGATTTTATTTGGTTAGGATTAAATAGCCCACTTTGACAATGAGTTGTTATATCATAATATTATTTAATAAACACATAAGTAAATACTTGAACCTAATTAAGTAATAAACTCTTGCATGGTCATACACATTCTTATTGGATGGTTTTGAATGCCTATTTTATACAATAATAGGATATGATAACTAAAGAGATAAGTAAGAAACCTTTAGGTGTAGACCCCTATGATTGGCTTACGAGATGGTATTATTGTATCATAAGAAGTAATTATTTCCCAATGCCAATTGTACACTTTTCAATATGGGACTCACGTGCTTGATGTCATTGATTTTGAGTCCATTCTATTATATCTCACCTAATTTAAATAAGACCAATTCTTTCTACATGGAGTTACATTCTGTGTGTGTGAACTTTGTCCATTAAGGGAAAAAAAAGGTGTAATGTTTTTTAAAGGACCTAGGATCATAGTATGGTGATCAATGGGTGTAGGAAAAAGAGTAGTCCTCATTTGGGTGATTCTTCAAAAAGGTTTTTGATCCTTTAGTTTATGTCATGTTGGCTTTAGCAGTGGATTAGAGATCTTCACTTGTTAATATCATGATGTGATAAGACTTATTTAAGTAAAATTAGTGAGATGGACCCTTATGTTCGGTCATCAACCTTTATGCTTAAGTATTACACTTCTATCATATCTTATTTGCTTATCTACAAATAGGATAATCAGACATTTTTGGATGTCCTTAATTCTATTCTAGTTGATCATAGCCTTATCCATTTGAGGCAATTGAGATGCTAGTTGTGGGTTGTTAGTACTTCTTGTAGAGTTATTGAGATGCATTGCACTATATTATTTTTATGAAGTGGGGCCTTTGATGTTTCATTGTGTATTATGAAATATATTTTCAAAAAAAATTTAAGGTTGACTCATCTGGTATCAGAGCCTATGTTTAAAGGTTTTAGATGAGTTTTGACACATTGCACTAATTTTTAGCTTGTACTTGAGAAGCTAGTTGAGATTTTATGTGATTTTACATACCCTTTCAAGGAATTGTGTTTGTATAATTTACTTGGATGGATGTATATACACCTATTATATATATACATCATTTTATGGAGGCTTATTTCATCAGTATGTATGTGTATGCCTTGAGATGGTTCAATATAACTTGTATGTCTATGTCGTCTTTTTAAGACTGAATTAAAACCTTGAATGATAGTATGCATACTAACCATGGCTAGATTTATATGCTTTGTATAGACTAATATATGTATTATATGCTTGAGAAGGTCATGTGTGACTCTTATAAAGTCACTTAGTCTCTTGGATGAATTAAAAAGCAATTTAATTAGTGCTTTGTTTATTCAACCCTAAAATGTTATAAAGTTCCTCTATTATACAATGTATATGTGTATAGATGTTTGTGCATGATTAAATGAGTAAAATTCTATAGGTAATCTTATGATTCTTAGTTATATCTTTGGTTGGGTCAACCCTTCCCTCATTGGTTACATTGAGGAAAGTATCATTAGTTAGTTGTTGACTTATATGGACAAGTCAATGGAAGACTAATGATCATCGCTTAACCTTAGAATTGAGAAAATGATGTTCAGTATCTATTTTTGACTTATATGGTCAAGTCATCAATAGATGCTTAGAAAAATTCAACCTCAATAAGACCAAAAATTGGACTCAAACCTGGAGAGCTACGTAGGTGAGGGTGTTGGATTTACTTGGGTAAATTAGTGAGGTTTGGGATCTTCACTTATGAGGGAGTATCTTGAACCAAAATAAAGAGCTTGATATTATTTATATATTTTGGTCTCCTTTGAGTTAGATATAGAAGCATGTAGCTTCGTAACTTCAAAGGGATGAAAATAAATAAGTGTATGAGGATATTTATTTCTTGTTTTGCATTTATGATGTTATTTTGAACATAGATATATTTACATCAATGATGGTTATTTGATCATGGATAGGTTGATTTCCATGAGGTCATATTGACCATGGATGTGTTATGTCTATAAGGATCTTTATTTGATTCTTACTGAGTTATGTAGTTATGGGGATGATTATTTGAAAACTTGGCTATGTTTTGATACTCATGGGATGTCTATTGTGATATAAATATGCCCTGTATCCATGCGGATGTTTATTGTGAGTTTAGTTGAACTTATTTATTGCAATAAATTATAATTTACATGGTAGTGTTTGAGCATTCACTCTGTGCCATGGCTAAGTCCATATTTTCCCAAAAATGATGTTACATCAAATTAAACATTACTATTTAACCTTTAACTTGTTGGATTAATTCAACTAAAAGAATAGGTGATAGAAGCTTGTTGTTGAAATTATGAGATAATGCCTTAGGGACCATTGATAACTTACATGGACAAGCAATATAATGATATCAAGGTATAATACCTTCAGAGGTCTAAGTATGTGACTTGAGCTTGGAAGGTCTAGCGGGTGAGTGTGACTAACTTGCTTGGGCAAGTTGGAGAGTTTTAGGAATCTTTTATTATTATCAATTATTGTGAGCCATCTATCCATGATGTACAGACACTATTGAATTTTTTTTGGAACTCATGGAGATAGATTTTAGGACTTATTAGAACACAACCTTCCTAGAAGGAAGGTGATTATAATTTGAGATTTTTGAGACTAATTATGTGTATTATATGTTGCATATTGATGTCAAGTGGATGGCATATAGACATTGGGTGACTTGATGGGACTCATGGACTCTTATTCTTCATCATCATGTTTAATGATGGTTTTGATGTTAAAGTACATTGGCATAAATGTTAGAACACCTAAGTCACGTATACATGATCTCTTTCATGTGATTCCTCCTTGTGTGTGAATTTTTTGTGTTTTTTAACTATTAGATTTCATTGAATGTATTAAATCATGTAAATTGGTATCTTTCACATCTTATGTGTATGTAAAACCTTAAGGGTTTTCACTTTTTCTTCCTGATATCAACATTGTTGTATGATAATTTGACATACATGGTTGTATGTTGTTAACTATTGAATGTGTGAATAATGTAAAAGTTACTTGTGTAATGTGATCTCCCACTTTTGAAGTCAATCATGTGAACCTTACTTTGATCTATGCTTTTAAAAAATTTACACAAATATTTTGTGTACATGTCTTGGAGTAAATGTGATTCATGTTGTTAACATATTTGGTATGTGGTAATATGGTCGTAGTACACCACTCATGTAATTTATTTTCCTCTCTTGAAACCAACTTATATTTTATTGAAATTTATAAGGTATAATGTTGTATTGTGTTGTGTAATCCTGCATTCACTACTCTAGCATGGAATATTGGTGCAAGTATGAGGTAGAGGGTAGATAAGCACTACATTATTAATGATTTTGACCCGATATGGGTTAGGAAGTGGAGTCTCTCATAGGCTAAAAATCCATTTTTTTCCTTTGCATAAGTAGCCACCTAATTTGTTCATAGTTTACACCATGTGTACCACGAGTTGTCCATGGAATCTTAGTACATAGTGGTCACTTTATAGATTTAGTGTTTCTTTAGCTACCTCTTAAAATTTATAGTAAAAATAACTATTATGAGGTCTTATTATTTTACCTCTTTGTGAAGCACTGACTGGTCCTATAGATTTGGACATTTATGCAAATTAGTAAGGTGGTGCTTGATGAAATGCATGCATGTATTTACCTATAGGTGAAACCATGCTTTAATTAAGGTATTGTTATTATTATACCATTGGAAATATTTTAGGATGAATATTTATGTTCTATTTTACAATCATTATTTGGAATATATGTTGATTTTGTGTTCAAATAGAGTGGTACTAAGTCCTAATCAGGTAGTGTTTAAAATCTTAGGTACCCACTTGACTCTATGATAGAGTGATGAAATTCTGGTGATGCCCTCAAATGTCTATTCTTAGATGGATAGATTGGTATCTCTAGACCATCGTGTGAGCTCATGTATGTGTTGGTGAACATGTTATTAACCTTCAAGTTACATGTGATGTATGGTATGGATTATCCATTGTTCAACATGATTATTTTGGTATGCTGCACTAACCCTTGAATAGTTGATGATGTTGTGGAGTAACCATAATAGTATGAATTACTACCCTTGTGATATGACATTATATGATGAATGCTCTTAAATTTTTGCATCTGGTATAATGTTTTAATGGAATATTTTTACTCATGATTTATATTCTAGTTGTAATCTGATGGGATTGTATGATTTTATGATTATTGACCTCATATTATAGGTCTGTGTGTGTTGACACAAGTGACCTTGACCTGAGTCAAGTTTCATACTTAGATTTTTTATCTGGTTTAGACATCACTTTTTGTCTTATGATTTATTAACTATATTTTCTTAGTTGAGAGTGTTGTTAGTACCCTTGTTGGGAAGTTTATTAAAGTAAATGTTAGCTATTGTGTTTTGGGACACTATATGCTCATGATGCTTTGTGATCACCTTCATAATGATTGGGATAGTTGTAACAGTGGTGTTTAATTAAAATTAATAGTTATTACCTTAGAAATTTTATTGACTAATTAGGTATTTTTGGTTTGGTGAAGATATTGTTGCTTGTTTTTATCATATTTTAATGGTTTTGATGGCCTTTTTAAGGCATGAGAGTGGAAAAGTTTTAACCAAGTTGAGATATTTGGTAGAATTTTCTATTGTGATAGTAATATTTAATTATTATTATTTTCATTTTAATGTCATATAAGGCACATAAAGATGGGAAGGAGGTTGTTACATGACCTAATGCATTAGATAATATGATTATATTGATGATAATAGATATGAATGCTAACAAGATATGACTGAGACATTATCATCCTACAATGGGTGGAGATATTGTGTAATAGGTGATTTTATATTTAATTGTTATTAATCACTATGATGGATCCTCTTTAAGGAGGGGAGGATATCATGAACTGACCTTATGGCCCCTTACAAAGACTAGACTATAGCTTATTTTAGTGTGTTTTTATAGCACTTGAACTAATGACTGTTGATATTAGTTTTGTTTTTAGATAATTGTGATGTAAGTATCTTAGATAGCTGATGTGATATGTTATGTCATGGTTGATGTTCATATTGGATTCATTATATTTTGATATGCACAGTTATTACACTAGATTCATTTTATCCTATTTTATTTATATGTTACTTTAACATGTCTCACTGATGCAGATTGACATTGATCACTTTTGTAGCTCTTGATTATGCTGCATAAGACATGCTTGGGTTCATGGTTATCAGGATTAACTCTTACCCTTTTTAGCTATAGATGAATATATTTGATTTATTACTTCCTACCTATTGATTCATTTTACATTATTATCATTATGTTGACATCATTCAAGTACTATTGATTTCTTATTTGGTGGATGCAATCACTAGGTTACAATCTAGGCTCGATGTTGAGTTTGGACATCTCAGGTATGCATGTGGGTGATTGAGCGATTAGAATGTCACTTCAATAGGTATAGCATGTATTATATGATATTGAGCCACCATTGTTATATTCCATTATGTTATTATTTTTGTCATTATTGGTTTCGTCCCATTTTGATCATGTTTTTTTATTCTTGTTTCATGTTAGGATTATTGATTTTAGCATAGTTATTCCTCTTTCCTATCCTTATATGATTGAAGTCATTTTCATGTTTAGTTATCCTACTTAGGTGTCATGATCACTTAGCGATTAAGCCATAAGGAAGTGACTTACCATTTTTATCCTTTGTGCTATTGATTCAAGTTTGTCTAGACCCATATGGGTTTCTTAACCTTGAAGAACATCCTTGGTAACCTTTCATGGGAATTCAACCACCTTAGAATTTAGTTGATTTAATAATTTTATTAATCATTATTTTGTGATTTTTATTAATTACTATCTTATGATCATAATTGTTATTTATTTGCATCGATCTCGGGTGTATGTTAGCATGCATTTACTAATATTATTCCACTCGTACCTTTATCAATTTTGGTAATTTCTATTTATTAATGAATTTAATGGCTATTGTTATACAATCAATTTTATGCCTTGTTTTAGATTACAGTAAAAGCAAGTTTTGAAGGGACCCCAAAACCCTTTAACAGAATCAAAAAAGATAAAGCATTAACAACCACTAGGAAAAGTAGTCCTAAGACCTACTGAAGAGCAGCATCAAAATCAAGTTTTATAGGGACTTGAAACCACAAACATAGTCCAATAAAAGTACCCAGGTTTTACAAGGACCTAGAACCTCAAATAAAGTTTTAGACCAAGAACCAAAAAATAGGACCAAAAACAAGAACCAGTTACAACAACCAGCAATAAGGACCTAAATAGGAACAAAACCAACAAAGAAGACCCTAACCTTATATTGCAGTTCCATGATCATCTTGACAGCCTCCTTATTACTATAATATTACTATGAATTTTATGCCTTGTTATTTATGTATTTTAACGATTTTATTATTTATTATTATTTAGTGATTTGTTTCTCCTTATTACTATAATATTATCTTAATGATTTTTGCTAAGTTATTATTTTATGACTTTATTGTTATTATTATTTTTAATTGAATTATGGATTTTGTTCAATTTTTTATTTAATAAATTTATTGATTAATATCTATTTAATAATTCCATTATTTTATTATTCATGAATTGATTTAATGATTCAAGATTGTCTTATTTATGGCTTAATGGATTGTTATTATTGATTATTTTAATGTGTTAGTAATTTTAATGATTTTATTATTGGATAAGAAGATTTCATTATTTTGACTCCTTTTTAATTAAGGCAAGAAACAAGGTGGATATATATATATATATATATATATATATATATATATATATATATATATATATATATATATATATATATTATATTATTTTATTTCCCCTTTTGCTTGTTGGACATGCAGGGGAGAGTATTGACTAGGGGATTAGACAGAGTATGGTTTGGCATGTGGGAGAAGGTAGGGAGAGCATGGCAAGCAAGGAGAAGTATTGAAAGGAAGGAGAGGAAAAGGGACATACGGGAGGAGGAGAATGGTGTGAGGGTGGAGAGAGAGGAGAATGCATAGATAATAAGAACAAAAAGAGAAATGAGGCATGAAAGGCATGGGATGGTAGGGATATGTTAAAAAAAATATAGGCAAGGAGAAGTGAAAAAAGAGTAGAAGAGAAACACATGGGCATGATTTTTATTACTTATTATTATTTTATTTCCTTTTCTTTGGCTAAAAAATACATGGGTTGTGTTAGTTGAAGATTTTATTATTTTATTTTACCTGAGTTCTTTGTATTACAAATTAAAAGTGTTATTTTGATTTGTGGTTGGATGTATGCTTTGGTGGGGCATCTTCCATATGCCTAGCAGGAAAAAAAATTAAAACAAAGGAATCATTGTATCCCTCCTATCTTGAAATTAATAATATAATACTCTATTTATGTTGTTTGGAAAGAAATAGTAAAAAGAGACTAGTCTAGGTTGAAACTCTAGGGGTTGGGTGCTTGGCATAGAGAGATGTGAATATAATTGGTTGCCTGATTGCTTTAGGTAATTTGTTCTATTATTTTTCTTGAAATTTTGGTTTTACGATTCATTTCCTATTGAACGTGGTAAAAATTATAATGACCAAACTTCAATTGAATCAATTATTAGTATTGGGTGATATGAGATTTTAATTGGGCTTGTGATATTCGGGGCTTCCTTAGTAAATTAAATGAAAGAATTAAATTAGGGGTTATTGAAATTTAAACATTATCTTATGAGATTTAAGATTAAACCAAACATCATGTTGCCCCAAACTAGCTTAATTAACATCTTAAGCATCAGGTTCCACCTAGATTATTATGATATCCTTGTTTATTATTGATAATGTTTGCTAGATTATCAATCATAAATAGATAAATTTAGCTAAGGCTTGACACCATATCCTTTGATATGCATATATCCTTTTCATATTTAAGATTCAATTTTAATATAATTTATTATCCATGTTATTGGTAGACCTTTTTTCATATTTTCCATACCTATTGAGTTGAAATTATCAGTCATAGACTATTGGTTATGTTATTTCATTTTGATTAAATGAGACCACTTTATTAATTGGTTTCAGATTATTGAAGTAATCAAAGGAATAAATGTTGGTTGTACTTGGCCATTTATAAGACAACCCAAATTCATTTTCTATTATGAATGTTATGCCTTCACCTTTTAACCCAATGGAGTTAATATGACTATTGTAGGTTGATCCCCTTGAGTTTAACTATTTTATGCTCTAATAAGCCTCTTGGGTTGAGCATTGGACCTTGGATAGACCTTATATCTTATGGATTGTATATAATAGATCATGATTTATGTTGTAAAACATCCTCTATAAATATCCCATGAATGCCTTGGGCATCACTCAGGCTAACTAGCTCAGCTGAGTGTTGTGGTTCTATGTTGCTTGTATTGTTCTCTTATCCCTATTGAATAATTTATACATCTTTACTAGTGGCTCAATATTATGTGTATACCTTACCTCATCCAAGTACCTAAATACTGAAACCCTCCACCAAACTGATGGTTAGGGTGGTAAAGGCCACCAATGGTTAGGTTCATAGGGTAGGTTTTGAGGGGTCTCTCTCTTGCAGTGTTCGCCTTTCTCCATTGATGTACCTATATTTTTTATGCTAACTCATCCCCCACCCATTCCTATTGACATATTTTATTGATGTGATGGATGATGGTTGATTATCTATTTTATGTGGTGGTTTCATCTTATGACCTTATGTTGTTTTGTAATATTTTTATGTTAGAAAAGAACATTATTGGATATGTTGTAGACATTGGAGGCAATCTTGATGATAGTTGTATGGTTCTTATATATTTAACCAACTATATTTACTCCTTTAGGATGCATTTATATTAGACTCTATTTATCTTATGAGCAGTGGTATAGTTATAATACATCATGTTATACTTGATCTTTATATATTATTGTATGTACATGACTTATTAATTTATTTGTTGATTTTAAGTGGGCACAAAAGGGTAAAAGATTACTATTATAATAGTTGTAACTATAGTGTCTTTAACCTTGAATTTATATGAAAGTATGATGGTGTTGTCTTATGATGTGCCAAAAATATTTAGAAGGTTCTAATTTCAATGTGGGAGTTGTGTGTGTGTGTGTGTGGGTGTGTGTGTGTGTAGACTTGTTGGTGACATTCTCATGGCATAGAATGCCTATCTAGCATGTGGATCTATCTTTTACTTATGAAAATCACATGATGATAATTAATTGTGATGAGAGATATTGTTTATCTAAAACATGATTGGTAATGTGATAGACTTAGACTTAAATCAATAACCATAGACCAGTATATAACCTATTGTGTGATTAAATGCATACTCTTTGAGGTTTTCTTTATTATGATGTTTAATGAGTACATGGTTTCATGTTTACAACCTTGACTGAAATTAAGTTGTTGCAAATAGATTATGCAAATAGTTCATTGGTGGTCCAAGCAATATATTTTATTATTACATTATGGCAATGAATGTTATTAGTCATGATACCATTTAAGTGAGCTTACTTTTATTACTTAAGTAATGAAGTAAGTTAGATTAATGATCTTTGTATGTGGACCCACGTTATGGATTATGGATTATACCATTCATGGTGTTATAGTTATTTACATATATGACATATTTCTTAAAAGTCTAGTGATTAATATGTTTATAATACAACTCTTGATTAACAGAAGTTGGCTATATGGTCATTAATGCTTATATGATAATAGATAGTAATTGTTTATATTAGATATGTGTGTGCTTAAAATTGAAGCTTATCTTTGTTATTGAATTTTTGGTATACCTTACATGTGTTCATTAAAATAATAAATAATCCTAGAATTGGGATAAGGATTTAATAATCTATGAAAAACTTAACGATTTCACCTAGTTAGGATTAAATAGTCCACCTTGACAATGAGTTTTTATATCATAATTTTCCTTAATAAACACATAAGTAAATGACTAAGGTTAATTAAGTAATGAACTCTTGCATGGTCATACGCATGCTTATTATATGGCATGAATGTCTATGTTATACAATAATAGTATATGATAACTAAAGGGATAAGTAAGTAGTCTTTAGGTGCAGACCCATAGGGTTGGCTTATGAGATGGTAGTCCTATATAACAAGAAGTAATTGTTTCCCAATGCCAATTGAACACCTTTTCAATAGAGGCTCACATGTGTGATGTCACCCACCTTGAATTCAATTTAGTATATCTCATCTAATTTAAATAATAATAATTATTTATTTATAGAGTTACACCCTATGTGTGGCCTTCATAAATTAAGGGGAACAAAGGTGTAATGTTTACTAAAAGACTTGGATCATAGTATGGTGATCAATGGGGGTAAGACAATGAGTAGTCCTTATTTGGGTGATTCCTCAAAAAGGTTGTAAATCCTTAAGTTTACCCCATGTTGTCTTTAGCATTGAATTGGAGATCTCCACTTGTTGATCTCATGGTGTGATAAGAATTTCCTACGAAAGACTAGTGAGATGGACCCTTATGTTTGATCATCGACCTCCATGCTTCAGTATTACACTTCTATTATATCCTATTTGCTTATCTAGCAATAGGATAATTGAACATTCTTGGATGTACTCAATTCCATTCTGGTTGATTATAACCTCATCCATTGAAGCAATTAAGATATTAGTTGTGGGTTACTAGTACTTCCTATAGAATTATTGATGTGCATTGCATTACATTAATTTTATGCAATGGAGTCTTTGATATTCTATTGTGTATTCTGAAGGATATTTTCAAAAAAATGTTGGAGTTGACTCAATATATATATCCCCTATATAATAAAGAGGATTAATGGAGATATATATTATATATCTACTATATAATAGTGGGATTATATAAAATATTTATAATATAATCCCTTCCCTATATAATTGAGAAAATTATGGGATATATATATTATTATATATCATATATAATAGAGGGGATATATATATATATATATATATATATATATATATCTTCTATTATATAGGGGATATATATCATGTCTATAATTTATTATTATATATATATCCCCTCTATTATAATATATAATCCTTTATTATTTATAAAGAATATATATTTTCCTTTTATTACAGAAAAGATATATATCCTTATAAAATAGAGGATATATATGTGTGTGTGTATCCCTTTTCTAATAGTTTGAATATACATATATCCCTCTATTATATAAGAAATATATATTATATATCCCCTATGGAGATATATATATATATATATATATATATATATATACACCCCTTATATAATAGAAGGGATAAATATATTCCTCTATTATTAAAGTATTTATCCCTATATTATTAAGGAGATATATTAGATATCATATATGCAATAGAGAAGAAATATTTATCCCCTCTATTATATAGGGTATATAGGGGATATATAAATCTCCTTTATTATATAAAAGACATATAATATATCCCCTATATTATAGATGATATATTTATATAATCTTTATTATAATAAAGGATGGATAATATATATCCCTCATATAATAAAGAGAATATACATATATATAACTTCAATTATATAAGGGATATATAATATATATCCTTTACATAATAGAGGGATATATATATATATATATATATATATATATATATATATATATATATTCCTAATATAATACAAGGGATATATATCTCTTCTCTTATTAAAAAGATATATACCCTGTTTATTATATAAGGAATATATATCCACTATATAATGAAGGGAATATATAATCTTCTCTATTAAATAAGAGATATATAAGATATATTATATATGAAATTGTTTCTATATGTATACTAAAAATTTATGATAGATAATGTATGCTATATATCTCTTATAAAATAGAGGGGTGTGTGTGTGTGTGTGTATATATATATATATATATATATATATATATATATATATATATATATATATATATATCCTATCTATTATATAAAGGATATAACATTGTATATTAAATGTTATATATTTTTAATATAATGATGGGATATATATATATGTATATATGAAATATATATATATATATATATATATATATATATATCATATATACATATATATATCCCATCATTATATTAAAAATATATAACATTTAATAAATAATGTTATATCCTTTATATATATTCCTAATATAATATAAGGGATATATATCTCTTCTCTTATAAAAAAGATATGTACCCTGTTTACTATATAGGGAATATATATCCACTATATAATGGAGGGAATATATAATCTTTTATATTATATAAGGGATATATAAGATATATTATATATGAAATTGTTTCTATATGTATACTAAAAATTTATGATAGATAATGTATGCTATATATCCCTTATAAAATAAAGGGGTGTGTGTGTGTGTGTGTGTGTGTGTGTGTGTGTTCATTCTATTATATAACATATATATTCCCATCTATTATATAAAGGATATAACATTATATGTTTTTAATATAATGAAGGGATATATACATGTATATCCCTTTCATTATATGAAGAATATATAACATATACTATATATCCCTTATATATTATTTTTATTGTATAAGGGATGTTATATATTCTTTATATAATTAAAGGGGAAAAAAATGAATATAAATTATATGTTATATATCCCTCATATAATAAAGAGGATATATATATATATATATATATATATATATCCAAATTCTATAAGATATATAATATATCTTTTACATAATGAAGAAATATATAAGAGATATATAATATATGTTATATAGTCTTTATGTAATAACATAGGAGAATATATAATGGATATATATTTTTATATATATCCTTATATAATAGAAGGAATACATAATAGAAGAAAAAAATATATAAAGAATATATATTATATATCCCTTATATAATAGAAGGAAATATATATATTATATGTTATACATTTCTTATATAATATAAAATGTGTGTATATATATTCCCCTCTATTATATAAGGGATATATAACATATTATATGTTATATATCCTCTATATAATAGAAGGAAATTCACTCACACACATATAGAATCTCCTCTATTATATAAAGGATATATAACATATATTATTATATATCCTTTATATTATATAAAAATATAACACACACACACACATATCCCTTTTATTATATAAGGGATATATAACATATATTATATGTTATATATCCCTTATCAAATAGAGTATATATATAATTTAAAATAAAAATATTTATATATCCCCTCTATATAATAGGGATATATATGTTATCCCTTATATAATAGATGATATATATATCTCCTCTATCATATATATGTATATATATAAGATATTTTATATATGTACGAGATATATATATATCCCTTATATAAGGGATATATATAATATTTCATATATATAATATTTCTTACATACATACATACATACATACATACATACATATCCTATATATAAAAGATATTTTATATATGTACGAGATATATATATCCCTTATATATAAGGGATATATATAATATTTCATATATATAATATCTCCTACATATCTATATATCCCCTATAATTATTTTATATATATATATATATATATATATATATATATATATCTCATAATTAATATCCTATATATATGAAAGATTATTATAGGATATATATATTATATATATATATATAGGAAATATAATATCTTATATATGGGAGTATATATTCTGCATATATATAAGATATTATATTTTATATACAGGGGACATATATCCCCCACCTATATAATATATACAGTAAGTTATAATCCCATAAACATAATTTAATATCCTATATATATGTATATGTAAAAATATATATCTCCTACAGATATAAGGATGTAATATCCCTTATATAAAATATATATGTTGGGGATATATATCCCCTATATAATATCCTCTATATAAAGGATATATATAACCTATAATATCTTATATATATATATATATATATATATATATATATATAACCTATCTGTTTCTTTTATATAAATGAGATATATGTATAATATCTCCCATATAAAAATATAGGGGATAAGAGAGGATATATATATATATATATATATATATATATATATATATATATATATAAAAGAATAAGAGAAGATATATATATATATATATAAGAGAAGATATATATATATGTTTATATTTCATTACATACACATATATATATATATATATATATATATATATATATATATATATAATATCATTTATACAAAAATATATCCCACATATATATACATACACATACACATCCCTATATAAAAAATTGTAAGGAGATGTATATCATGTATATAGGTAATATATATACTTATATATGGGTGATATATATAGGGGTATATATCTCCTACATAGAGGATATAATATATAGAGGGGATATGCTCGTATATATATAATTTATCCCTATTTAAATAGAGGGGGGATTCTATATATCTATCTAGTTCATATCTCCCTATATTTTTCATCACATCCAATTTCATTTATATAGAGAGGAAAAGGGAAAGGAAAAGGAAGAGGAGAGGCAGGGGCATAAATAGATAGGAATAAATAAATATATAGGATGTCAACCCCTATTGAAATAGGGAGGCTGAGGGGGAGGAGGGGAAGACCTAACTATCTATACTCTATATAGCCCCATGATATTCCAACCCCCCACCCCCCCCGCCATTAAATTTATAGGGGCTCTATCTAGGGTCCCCTTATCTATATATGGGACACCCCTACCATATATAGGTTACCCAGATAGATATATATGCCACATGTGTGTGTGTGTGTGTGTGTGTGTGTGTGTGTGTGTGTGTGTGTGTGTGTGTGTGTGTCTAGGTAGCCTATATATGGTACAGGTGTCCCATAGATAGATAAGGGGATACTAGATAGAGCCCCTAATATATATATAATCACCCAAAAGTGGTATTTGAGTGTTAAGAGTGCTACTTGAAACTATCTATTCATAGGTTAACCCTAGATCTATCCTATATCCAATTATCACACTTATCTAGCCTTCCTATGGGTCAAAAACATCCATAGTTAGCTCCAAAGTAGTCTCAGAGTCTCATTTCCTGATCGTAACCCCTCGTGCCTAGTGTTTTGCTAATTAGACACTAATGACATAATAAGGAAACTAACACCACATGGAGCTAGTGTTCCAAAAATTGTACCAATGTCATTTTCCCTAACTTTCCCAAAATAAAAGCTTTTAAAAAATAAAAGCCTCTTAATGTCAAACTAGACATTTTTTATCACCTACATAAACAACAAAGTGGTATAAATACATGAATTTTAGACATATAGCTACTAGATGGAAATCAAATGAAAAATACACATTTAAACTGAAACAAGTTGAGAACAATTAAGTTTATCAATCCCTATTCTACCTTACTTCTACATACTATCAGCTATAGCTACCCTAATCTCAAATTTTATAGATTTATAGTCTCAAGCACATTTAAGGTACTCAAGGTTATTATTATACTAGTATCACTTGCACTGGCACCAACACTTAGGGAGGGAGAACTACATCAGGATTGATCCCTCTTCAAAGTATTGGTATGTAGGCAACTCTCATCATAGTGGGGTGTTAAAGATGCCTAGCCTATCCTACTAACAAACACACTTTTTAGGTCATGCCCTATTTGTATAGAAGATTAAAGTTTACTTAATAAATTATTCATTATAGGCACAATACAAGATTCTAGAATTTGTATGTGCAGGAACATAACCTAGAGATATAGACATAGGTGCACCCAAGAGCTCAGGATAGTCTTGTACAGAGGAAACTATCACCCCTATCAGGACACTACCACTTATTTACCAATAATGAAACTATTTTATAATTATGGAAATAATATCCAAGAAGTTTTTTGATATAGGGCTTTAGTTTATAACACCCAAACTAGCTTTCATTTCAGTTTATAGCACTCAAATCATTCATATCAGGTGTTTTCCAATTAAGTTTTTTTTCAATATATATTACTATTTTTAGAGAAGTCAAAGCTATTCAATTATGTACCAAATTAGTGGTTGTATTTATTACATATTATTTCCATGATTTAGTCTACTTATCCCTTTAATCAAACATATCATTTACACTACAATAATTCTTAAAAGGTTAAAACATTTGTTGAACTTGACTTTCTTCAAACATTACTCCAAACCCTAATTTTAGATAACTCTAGGGTTTATATTTATAACATCTACTCACTTTTTTATTTTAAACCTATCATCATGATTATCAAGATGAACACCATTTTATACTTCATGGTACAAATCCTTTTACTTTTATTAGCATGTTTATTACCAATAATTAGTAGAAAAGTACACATGCATGTCACTCTTATCATAGATCATGTTAGATATAAACTTATTTTACACATTGGTCCTCCCTCATTTGAGTCACATTTTTATAAGGACCATTTCTACATAGATCAATTTGAGCTACCTCTAATTATTACTAGATGATATAGGGCTTAGAGAATTACTTTTGTTCTCCCTCCATCTAGACCAATTGATTAGCTATGCTCCCATCTCACCTCTACTAATCTCCCCCAGTAAATAGTAGATCATGTTGTTCAAGTTTTTACAAGGAAGAATAGGGTACCTCCTAATCTTATACAAAATCAAAATAACCCCACCATCCCTCCTTGCTCCCATCAAACTACAATGGGGCCCAATGATCAACAAAGATAATTTGATATTATAGATTAGTTGAGAAATACACTAGCCAAGATATCCGTATTTGGAACTACTTCTTAAAAAAATTATATTCAAGGTTATTATTTTTCAAACACTCAATCATACATCCTCGACTCATGACATAGATCCATATTATTTTTCATTTATTTTGAACACTATCAATGATGTTAAGGACACAATATATTTTTCCAATGAGGACTTGCCTTCATAGTTAGTAATTACTCAAAATTTAACACTTTTTATTTATTCACAAATAAATACCACCATTATTAAATGAATTCTAATTAAAAATGGTTTATAACTTAACATGTGCAACCACACATTTTATACAAACCATGGGGGTTGATATAACATCCATTCAAAATACATACAATAATATTAGAGGGTTTGATGACATCCCAAACATTGGGTTCTATTACATTAGACATTATGGTAGGGAAAAAAACCTCACCTAAACATTTTTAGGTGATGCCTAATAATTTATACTATAACTTATTACTAGGGAGACCTTGGATACATGCTATGGTGTCTGTACCCTCTACTTTACATAGATGCATCAAGTTTTTACATGATAGATATCAATACACTTATCCAGTAGGTAAAGATCCATTAAGATATTTTAAACTCATCAAGCCTCCTACCTTGAGTACATCTTCAAATGGGACACCTCAGGTTTTCATAGAATTCCCACCTCACAAGATTCTAATTAAGTAGATGCATACATATGAGGTGGGGGATTCTTTCAAGACTATTCATACACCTCCTCAAGATCTTTCTACAACATAGTTACCATTAACAATGATAGAGGAATAGCCTCCCACAATATAGATAGCTCCACTGAGGGAAGATGATGAGATTCTCATATCAAAATTACCACTACATGTAAATTTAGAAGTATATATTCATAAATTTGATACAAATTCTTAAGCCATCAGAGAGGATGATCTAACACCTATTGATATCAATGACTATTTATGTGGATTAAGTTTCATACTAGTGGGCCCAAGAGAGTACTGAGATGATTCTAAATCACTTATACTTCTCCCTAAACTAGTAACACCACTTGTTCATAATCTTATAGCTATAGGCTCTCATACTTAGTTACAATCAGTAGCATATCCTTAAATTCATTCAATACATATGGTTACATATATGGATATATATTTAGTTATATATTTCTAGGCAGGAATTTCATAGGATAGACCACACTATATTTTTTAGATACTACTTGATAGAAGATTAATGGTTTTACCCATAGTCTGGCATAATTGAGTCAATAGATTATCACCATAGGAAGGTCAACCCTTTTTCCATTTTCATAGACTTATAGGACATTATACCAATACATTCTCAACATTAAAACATAAATTGAATAAATTTAAGGCTCAGGGCACTATTTAGATCATATAGACTCCACCTCCAT
>JARHVA010009934.1:120000-244136 GCA_037957365.1 Torreya grandis | reverse complement strand
TTTGTTTTCAAATGGTGTTCTAAGGTTATAAAATGTGGTTTCTAGTACAAAAGATATCATATGATCATCAAAATTAAATGAGAGTATTTTAACATGATTGAAAATCCTAATAGGAGGCATAATCACCTATAATAGGCCTATAAGTAGAGTATTCTAGTAGAGGAGACATTGAATATAAGTGCTTTAAGGCCAATAGTGCATAAGATGAGGTGAATAGGTAAGAAAAATGGGACAATGAGAAATACACATAAATAACATATTTTAAAACTACCCTAAAACACCTTTCATATACCTAGATTTATACAAGTATAACAAACAGGGTCCTTCTTAAGATAGTCATAGTCATGACAAGTGTGCTCAATCTCAGCTATGAAAAGTATAAGGAAAGGCAAAGGATGAAGTTATGAATTTTAATTTGGTTAGTGTTTTTATGTTGAAAAAATGAATTTCCCACATGTCACAAGATAGAGAATTTCATAACCTTCATCAGCACATACTACTCCAGTGACAACCCTACACATTCTGCCTGTTAGGTAATCAATCTTGGTTTTTGATGATTTGAGGGATTAAAGAACTGAACCAATGGCTAAATTTTGGTATGGAAAATCCTTATCACTTTAAAAAACACCTAAAATAATAATTTAATCAAATAAATAGGATAAATACCTCTTGTTCTATCTCAAAATACAGGTACTCTCTTTGATCACAACACAGGCAGTTTGGAGAGATTATGTAAAAGGGAGTGAACTAGAGATTGTTTTGGCCTTGAAAGAAGGCATATAAATATAAAACATACCTCAATAATAATTGATAACCTTCTATTTAGGTAAGGAATCAAACAGGTGGCCCAAACCACCTAAAATTGTAGTCAAGAATACTAGACATAATGAAGCCTAGTTTCTAAGTGAAAGGCCTTTCACACTTCTGCATAAGTCATGTGTTCTAGCTTGTTTGGGAATTTTTTTGAGGTAAAATAAAAAGTGTATAATCCATTTAAATTCAAAAAACCTATCATAAAATCCCTAGAACATGAAACATTGTAGTCATGCTTACTTGCCAGGATAAGCTTAGTGTCCAAATGGAGGGTCACTCTCAGTTCTAGTTTAAGAAAAGATTTCCCATGATTTGGAACTTGTCAATAGAACACTATAAAGTTTTTTCAACTCTTGTAGTGGAAAGGAAGTCAAGGTGAAACCATTTTTTGGTCCAAAACCTACTCAGACCATGCAAATAAGGGAAACAAACTCATGATTTGGAACTTGTCAATAGCAACACTATAGAGTGTTTCCAACTCTTATAGTGGAAATGAAATAAAGGAGAAACAATTTTTGGTCTAAAACCTACTCAAACCATGCAAATAATGGAAACAAACGTAAATGGTAACTTCAAGTGCTCACACCTTTCATAAGGCCTTGCATGGGAGCCAAAGGAGTTAGTGGATGTTATCATGGGTATTATAGGCCATATTTGTGAAATTGTTCTCAATTTGGATGTCCCAACTTTAATAAACAATCACTAAGACCAAAAATAGGCCTAAAACCCTTGCAAACCCTCAGCTAGGACCGATCTTCAAAATTGAGTTATAAAGCTAATATAAAGGCATAGTATGATCAGGAAAGCTATTTAATTTGAATAGGACACACCCAATCTCCTTCCCATGTCAGCTATATGTATGGAATTGTATAGACAGGGGTAGAAATAGGTTATTTATCATTATTTTATGTGTTGTATAGGCTACATGATTAATTAGGATATGAAACAAAGTTTGGGTGCAATGTTTACACTTAATATAACTCTAAATATTCATTTAATTTCATTAATCAACCTATAAGTACCTAAAATAGGTCCTTATTTTTGGCTAGTCAAAATTAGCTCATTGAGCAAGCTAGAAAAAAGAGAGGAAAGCTTCAGTTGAAGTGGTTTTAAGGTACCCATAATTATTCCAAGGATATGAGGGTATTTAAACTTGTCACTAACTCCCCTCCCATGTATTTTCATGAATAATTGATGCCAATTTTGAGGCCAACTGTGCAGGGTGCATGGAAGGGTAGTTTTCAAGATAACAGATGATGATGGGGTCTCTACCAGGTGATTACAAAAGACTAGACATGTAACCAATAAATGGAGAGGAATTTTTGAGAGCCTATTCTTCCATTCCCAATAATTTTACCTTGCCTAGATCAATTACAAGTTACTCAAATATCTCAAATCATGAAGGCAATATTTTGTGCAAAAAGAAGAGTTTTATGCCATTTTGCCTAACTTTAATGGTATGGACTGACACTTGTTTCTCTTGACCTTGAATTTTTTGACCCATATACTCTTTCCATGCATGTATAACTTCAATTCTTGGCTTAAAAAGTCTCCTTGTGACCCTTGGACTTCTCTTTCTCTCTCAAACTCTATAAGAGTTGGCCATTTTGGCATTATATGGGATGCTCCACCTGAGTATGGTGAAGCCCCTACTCAATTTTGCAACATTTTAAATAAATAAAATAACTAAGTGTTTACATATGATTATGACTATTCATAGTTTTCTCTACTTGAATGTTGAATTTTTCTTAGTGAAGACCTATGGATTCCTTAGCATTATACTTCATTCTTCCATTTATTTACAGCCTCTTCTTGTAGGGCATGTGAAGTTTTCTAGGATGTTCATGGTTTAAATGAGTATTATTTTCATTAGAGTCATTCAAGACCTTTTTTTAGTCCTCCTATCCTTGCATGTCCATATATGACCCCATAATGTAATATTGACACAAGAAGACATACATTTGGGGAAAGTGTATGTTTTAGTTGGGTTCTTGGTCTCAAGTGTGGAATGTAATTTGGTTAAAATTCATCAAACTAATCTGGTGTATCACCTCCATATTTTATGTTTGATTTCAATTATATTTATCCTTTTCCATCCCCATGAGTTAGTAGTAGTTTTATTCAAGTGGTACATCAAGGGAACTAGCCCTATGTAGAGATTCATTTCATTCCTTAGGCTACCAACAAGCCTAAAAGTGATTCCATTGTGCCACTTGGATGAGGAAAACCTTGAAATATGCTCAAAGGGTGAAAATATAAGTGAAAATAGTATCCATCATTACAATAATAATAATTATCCATCATTATAAATAAAATAATTATTCATTGTGTTAATGTGTAATCCTAAAAATTTGTCCATTCAATCTTAAAATTATGAGAAAAGGTTATAAATTCATCAATTGGGTGAGAGGTAAGAGGCTTCTTAGATGTCATTTTAGAACTTGACAAAAAAGAGGGATTGTAAGCTATGAATAACAGTGAACACCATACATAGAATATAATCTAACATAGGTATATCTACAAAAATGATAAGTATCCAATGTATGGCAAAATCAAAATATTATTTTAAACCCTAAGGGCTAATATTTGGATTTATAGGGACCTAGTATGTGGATCTAGGGTTTTATAGGGTTTTTAATATAAAAATTTAAAGTTTATTAAATTAATTAAACACTATTATAGGACTGATTTGGGTCAATTAGGTTGTAAAAAAATTAGAAAAAATAGAATTCTATAAACCCTTAATTATTACACAAAAATGAAGGTAAACCCTAGGATGGAACTAGGTTTTTAATTAATATTCAAAGTAATTTAGGTTCAATAAATGTTTTAACTATTTAGGACTTAGACATGTACATATTAGGTTGTTAAAGGGGCTAATTACATAGGGTAGATTTAGACAAATATTGTAAATGGATATATATCAAACTAATTATGTAAAAATTGTAATCACAATGTGAAAATTGATTTATTTAGACTGAAAAAGGCATTGTCAGATGTCAAGAAGGATAAGAAAAGGCTTAGAGATTAGTCAATAATCATTCATTCTAGAACTGGGATTGAAAATTCGACTTTGGATAGTAGTTTGGTTATGAGGATAATAACACACCATGCTAGTGTCCAAGGTACAATGCTAATGTCCTTCTATGGAAGATCTACCTAAGATTTATAGGGAATTCTATGAGAGGGTTTCAAGGATTTGTAGGTGAATTTTTGCACTTTTGATCATCTATCTATTTCACTATTGTTGTTGAATATTTTCTAAAACCCTAACGAATACATGCACACATGAAATAACAATAAGATCAAATTCAAAGGGAATGGAAAAAACTAGGTTATGGGATGTTATGATCATGCCATGTAGAACCCATATTACCCTGACCACTACCTAAATTAACCACCAATGATATGGGTATCATATTTCTTGTATCTTTCCTTTAGGTAATCTACATAATCAATGCACATGATATGATATAATTACTTTTAATTAGGCCCTTATTTGATCAAGCATGAAGATCTAAGTGTGATTTACTAAGTAATATGAAGTGTGCTAAGTAACACGTAATGACCTAATTTTTATGTAATTATGTGTCAAGATAGTAAGTGATAAATGTAAAATGCTTTGTGAGGATATTATATATATAATAAACTTTGATTTGAATGTAATTCCTATATTCACTAGCTAAAAAGATGCAAAATAAATATAAAATTATAAGAGAAGGCTCAAGAAAGGGTTAGGACCCAAAACATGTTGAAAAAGTGAACATTAGACACTAGCATTGAACTTAGACAATAGCACACCGTGATAGTGTCCAAGACCATGCTAGTGTCATGGGGAAAACAAAATTAAAAGAAGACTGTGCAAAATAGGCTAAATGCCCCTATGACTTGGATGGGATGACAAAGTACCATTAGGGGTGTATTAAATAGGTAAAATAAGTTAGAAGAAGATAAAAAGACCCAAAATGGACCACCGTGAACAAGACTCACATTCATCACTAAGACCTTCCCATGAAATAGAAATGAAAGGGATATTAATTTTGGTTGGTTGAAAAAAATTAGGGTGTGTACACAAGCAATAAAAACCCCATTGAGTATTTGTCTTTCATGTTTCCATCTAGTTGGAAATTATCTTTATAAAAATATTAACAACTTTGTAGCTTATTTTCATTTTTAATTATTGTATCCCTTATCCAACCATTCTTCTATCCATGTGGCTCTATTTTCACTGTAGGCAACTCACCATCCTATTTTTTAAAATTATTCAAACAATCCAAAACACTCATCTCTATGGCACCGTATTTACTTACTATTGCATATGTTACACCCTATGGGCACTTACATGATCTCATATTTGATACCTTCCACATGAGCACCTTTAAAATTTTCCTCATTTGAGGAGCATGTACATTCCCACATATTTTACGTATTTTCAATACATTACTATGATTCAAAGCTACATATACATTGGAGGCACATTGATTGACTTCCATCTTTACATGTTATGCTTTTTGCAGCTTGATGAGGTTTTCTATAATCCCTCATACTTCCTCTTTTTTTTTAAAAAAATCTTCTTGTCACCTCTTTTCAAATCTCTTTTAGCAGTGAAATAAAAAAAATAAAAATAAAAACATGAATATATTTTAAAAAAATAAAAACATTATTAAATTTTTCAAAATTAGGACATAAAGCATTTTAAAATATTGTTAGCTTTCTTATTTTCATATGTTGTTTAATCTATGTTAATAAAATAGTATAATTCATATTTCAATACATAATTCTTCTCATAACATATTTAAGTATGATATAATACATAATTTTGACATGACTATTTAATGTCGAGATTCACTTATTACCCAAAATCCTTGCTAAGTTGGGGGCATCTATTCATTCTCTATGAATACTTTAATAGGTTGTATCTATACAAAACCTCTCTACCATGTTGATCTACATATTATATAGATGTATTGAAAAATCATGCATATTTTTTAAATATATTACAATAAATATACTACATGTTATAATTCAAAATTGTACATATGATGGAACAATATATATTATCATTTGCTATATGCTTTAATTTGCATTCTTATATTTTTACAACTTGCTTATCATTTGTGTAGCGCTTAGTCTTGTATGTTTAAATTCCTTACTTATATAGCATTATTATTCCATTAGTGTAAAATAGTTGGCATTTTGTGTTATGAAACATTTTTACATGTCGCTTGTATGTGGTTTTGTGAGCCTTATGAGTGACAAATTATATGACATTACTTATATTCTTGTTAGTTGATATTATTGACCAATTTTAACCCACAAAGTCAAAATGTCAACCCCCTAGGTTATAACTTACTTTTCATGATTTATAAACTTTTTCAAATAAATTACATGACTTTATAATCTCTAATTGGTCTTTATAAGGTCTTATTATCATTGTTTAAGGTAAATTTGGAAAAAATTAAGTTAATGTTTTCTCTTGGTCTTGTAATGGTCTAGTCATGTCATGGTGTGATGAGATTTGTTAAAATGGTGTTATAGGGTACTTATTTGCTGATAAAATTAACATAATACGTTGACCATCTTGTATAAACATTTCATGAATGTTTTGAAAGGTTAAGGTTCATTTACAAACTTTAAGGTGAATTTTTAAGAAGAAAAAGGATGTTTTTTACTAGTTCCAGTGTATGACAAAGATTAAAAAGAGAATAATCCATAAAATAACATTTTAAAAGGTTATTTATGGATTTATATAACTTCCATACAAGACATAGAAGTTATGATAGGTTATTTAATTCATAAATAACTCTAAAGGGGAAGTTTAGGGCACTTGTATGGAGTTCAAGAACTAACTTTCAGGATAAAATAGTCTAAGATTATATTATAGCTTCTACATGTCAAAATAATGTGTGGAAGGAAGTTTTAGGTGTAAAATTTACAATCTCTCTCTCTCTCTCTCTCTCTCTCTCTCTCTCTCTCTCTCTCTCTCTCTCTCTCTCTCTCTCTCTCTCTCTCTCTCTCTCTCTCTCTCTCTCTCTCTCTCTCTCTCTCTCTCTCTCTCTCTCTTCTCTCTCTCCCTAGCTCATAAATTCAAAATTCAAATGCATGGTATGGCTAGGAGAGAGAGAGAATTCATTACCTAACTCATAAAGTAAAAATTTAATTACATGATATGGTTAGGAGAGAGAAATTTGGAGGCTAAAATTTTGGGAAATGATAGGGGTCTTAGTAAGATTATATTTTTTGGAATTATTTTTCATATCCATCTTGTCTCCTTTATAAACAATCATTAAGACTTCAAGGAGGTCATTATGTTTTGCTCATTCAAGTAGGGTCTAGTTTTCCTCATGTTTCTTCACTTTAGAGTTTGATGGAGGAGAAATAATTTTTTGTGATGTTTTTATATGTCAAAGGATTAATTTTAATGTTGGTTTCATCAATAAAATCAACCTCATGAGGTATATTCATAAAAGGAACTAGTACCTTAAGCATGTGGAACATATCACCCTTGATACAAGTTTTTGTGTTAGTTTAAATTGTTGTGACTATTAGAAGTATCAAAGTTCATAATAATTAATTTTAAATCCTTAAATCTCATATTATATATGTTTTATATCTTTAAAAATAGTTCCTTTTTGATATTAATTTAAGAGATGTCATGTTCCTTACTATAGGAAGCATGGTATTATTCATCAATAATATTATATAGGTTTGATTGCTAAGCTTGACCCAAGTGGAAATGATAAATCAATGTAAAATGGGGAAACACCATTGAATATGATGTAATATTAATGTGATTAAAATGTAACTCAATTAACTCTCCAACAAAGACTTAGACAAGCTTAATCCACCCACAAGTCTGCCAGACCTATAGGTGGATATTAATGGATCTAGGTTCATATTGAAGATGTTTTGATAATGGAGATGTGCAAAATAGAATCAAGAACACTAATTTTACCTTTATAGACTCCAATACCATCATAAAATATCATTAATGAATGAATATACTCCAACTTATATGCATAATCCGTGTACATAAAATAACTCTCTACAGGCCTATACATATAAATAAACAAATTTGAGATGGTATAATGTTTAGTCAGAGGTCTATAGGTTATTGAGGCATATTAAATGATAAAAAGATAATATTTGAAATAATTTTCATGTTATATGACTTAATTAGTTGTCTCAACATCCTATCTAAGCAAAAGGGTAGACCTATAGGTTACAGACCTATGGGTCCTCATTTTGGACAAAACTAATTATCATATAAAGAAGAAAAAGCATGGAAACATGATTCAAGTAGTTATAAGAAGAGTCACATATCAATGAAATAACTAATCCATTTTAAATTCATATAAGGTTTAAATGACTAATTTCAAAACCATCAAAAGATTTTATATGCTTAACACTCATACATAGGCCTATGTATGAAGACAAGAATGTGTAAGCCTATGAGTGCTATGAAAGGATAATAAGAACTATAAATAAATGAATAGATATTTAAATGAGGTTATTAACTCTCAAAATTTAATATCCTAATTTTAATACCAATTATCAAACCTCATGTTCAAACTCTTTCTCCAATGACCACCTACAACCATAATTTGAGAAGGTACAAGGAACAAATGCATGTTTATAAAAGTATAGGGTTTTGGGAAATTTTAGAATTTTAAAAATTATCAATAGTATAAAAAAATAATTTATATTTTAAATTATTTGAAATTAATGTCCTAAAACCCAAAAATTCATTTAGACTATCCTAATGATCATCTTCAAGTTTGATATGAAGAGCAAGTTGGTTTCAAGTTTTGAAGAGAAGGTAGAGTGTACATAAAAAACATTAGAGTTTAGCTCAAGTGAATGGAAAAATTAATGAAAAAATTTGAATTCATGGAAAATCAAAAGGATATTAGTGAATAAGATTACTAAATAGACTCTATAAACCCTACCTACATAGCTAATGAAAGCTAAGGCCTATCTGCCTTGTTAAGTAAAGAGACCTGATTGTTTTGAAGATAAAGTGGTTTGAGGAGAAAAATAAAATCATGAAAATTATATTATAATTTTTACATGACCTTATATCCCTTATAATTAAATGATAAAGGGTAGAGATTTTGAAACCACTATTCAATCCTAACAAGCCTAAGACCAAACCCATAGGTCTGTATGGGTAGTCATAGAAAGGACAGCATGATGAAGGTGAAATGAAAGTTTAAAAACATTCAGAGGTTGGATAGTGTTATCAAAAAACCTACAAGATAATATATAGGTAGAGAAAGATAATAAAGTGTCATTTAGGCTTATAAGTCCACTCGATCTCTCTAGGTATATGATTGTATTCCAAACACCAAACTTTATCTTACTTGGTAAGACTATGAACCTATGCATGGGATCAAATAAATTTCATGGATAGTAGAGGGATACCTACACTAAAAAATACTAAGATTATTTTTTAGTTTAAGCCTTAAACCTTCATAAATAAAGGTTAATAATGCAAACCCCTCTCTAATAGCCTATTTGTATCTTGATAGACAACTTACTACACTAGTATCTATAAAAAAAGGGTGCATGGAAGCTTGAAAACCCTAGGTAAAGTTGAGGAGGGTTATATACTATAAAATTGTTGGATTGGTTTAGGAAGTACAGACCTAGGGTTTATGAATAATTATTAAGAACTAAAATAGGTCTAAACCCTCCTAAAATCATAGTGAGGACTTGGTGTGAGAGAATGGATTCTAAAGTGAATGAAATGCTTGGTGTGAAGCTACTATTCATAAGTCACTATTCATGATCACTATTCCTAGTCACTATTCATAGACATTATTCATCATCACTATTCATGGTGACATGTCATGCAAGTGATGTGGCAAGTGTGGGGCATAAAAATCCACTTGAGGACATGGATCTTATCCTTGGTGTGTCGCATGGTCTTGCCTTAAAGTGTATGATTACAAGTTCATGGTTTGGGGTGCCATGTTTGGTGGTCCCATGATTCACATGTGTGAAGAAGTAAAAAAGGGTGATTGGAATAATTTTTATGCACATGGGAAGGAGACAAGATGTTTATTATTTTTGATTTCCCTCACATGGGTGAGTTGGGTGAATTTCTATAAGTCACATGGGATGACTTGATATTGTCTAAAGTAGTGGACCTACTTTATCAACTTTACACATTGAGACAATCATCTTTACTATATGGTCATTATTTATCAACTTGAGTATGACACATTTTTCTCCAAGGCACATGGGTGCATATGAGGCTCTTATGGTTATTATTAAGAACATGTGGAATATGGAAAATACATTTTATCTCTCCTCTCTCTTTCTCATCTTGTAAAATGATAGAAATCATGATGTGCTCATTTTGTAGTGGTTATACAATTAGTGTATCACTTGGATCCTTGTAATATTGAGCTTTCATCATAGGAGGATGGAGTTTTAAAGGATTGTAATCCTAAATCACCTAGTTTCATGGGTTATAAGTATCATATGTAGGGTTAGAAGGTAGAGCCTAGAAGGCTATTATGCTTGGCTATACTAGATACATGGTATGGATCCTTGGAGATGGATCTTGAAAGCTTGTTAGCTCAGCCCATGGAGATAGAGGTAGATGTTGTTGGAGCTCCCTTAGATGCTATAAATATTAGCATTTTAAGAGCTAGATGTTTCATCTTGGAGGTTAGATCATGGAAATATTTGTTTTAATATTTGATCACCTAATTGATATGATTGTTAGCACTGGAAAAGAGTTTCTAAGAGGAATTGTATAGAGATATATTTTTCAATGGAATATGAAGTCTGGTTGTTACCTTTTCCTCATGGTTTTTCCCTAGCTAGTTTAGTAGGGTTGTCATGTATATTTGTGTTTGTGATGTCTCTCTTGTTTTATTTTTTATTGTAGCTTATTTTCATTTCCATAATTTATATTTACTTACACATGTGGGATGTTTTATTTCCTAACAAGTGGTATCAGAGCTATGATTCACTCTAATAAGTGGTATTAAAGCCATGATTTTTGACTAGTTTTGTGCAAGTGAGAGTTATAGGTGGAGAGACCAAGACATGAAACAAATAATAAAAATTATTGAAATTATTTCTCTTTATGGGATATGTAGTTGGAGAATGGAGAATAATCTTAACAAGCTTTACTATATGGATCAACACCAACATATTATTTTTGATGAAGAAGTAACTATACAACTTGAGGAACAAGTTGGTCTCCATTGGTGTAGATGGAGGGTGATGACAAATAAGTTACCTTATTATTGTTTATCATCTAGAGAAGGATACAAGTTTTGGAATCCTACTACCAAAATGTGTTGACTGAGATATTGCTAAAATTCCATGTAGACAAGGAGGTACCATAAACCTAAATTAGTACCGATGGAGTAGTTGATGGATGGAGAAAAATTGAGACATGAGGTTCCATGGAAGAATAAGGTTGATGTTAAATATTTAATAGACTAAAATATGCATTAATGAAGTGTTTGATTATTTTGGTGTAGTAGAAATAAGTAGCCAAAAGGGATATGATATAACTAATGTGAGTAGTTAGGTATAATGATGTATGGAGTAACTCTATACATCAGTTTGGTTGGACATGTGGTAGGAAAATATGAATTTTATTTATAGGCTCAAGTAATTTATAGGTGTTGTGATGTACTAAGTATTGCAATTAATTCCCAATAATTAAGGATGGGTACCATGTTGATCATGGTGGGTAGTGTTTTATTACATGTGGAATTCACATATTGACTTCTATGGCTTCTTCTTTTTGGTTTTAGACTACTATCATGAGTGTAGTGTACATTTATTATTTTTCATGTTTGACTAGTGGGATGAAAAAGCATCATTCCTACATGGTGATTTCATGATGAAATGGAATAGCTAGGGGGCTATGTGGATGAGGGAAGGAGTTTTTGGTTTATGGATTGAAGACTATACAAGCTTAAGAAAACATATAGATAGATTACAATGGTACTTTCATGGAGAGCCAAGGTTTTAGGAGAGGTTTCTAATATGCACTAATTACATTTTGATTTTAACTCAAAACATGGTGGAGATCAATGTTTTGATGACTGGGGTGACTAGGATAATATGAAGGAACAAACCAAGGATGGAGATGCACAATAATGGGGAAAGCCATGAAGTGAAGTATCCCACTTCTTGAAGTTGTAACTCTTATTTTAGAGTATCCTAAAGGAGGAAAAGATAGTTTTGATGTGTAGTCTATTAATCTAGAGTATGAAAAACTCATGAAGCCATGGTGTGTACTAAACTAAATACTTCTAAGTAGTGGGAGTAATGAGCAGTTCATGGCAGAATCCTTGGAAGAAGGATGGGTATGTGATGAAGTGGGATTCACTTCATTTGAAAAAAAATTTATAAAGAATTAGATGTCAGCAAATATATTCAAGGTAGAGAGGTTTTAATAGTGAAAAAAACTTCTACTATGCTTATTATGGAACAACAATGGGCATTGATGAAAGCATTGATAACAGTTGAGTGGATGTTGGTTGGTACAATACATAGGTGTTTTAAATTACTATGTATAAGATTTTAAGTGAGATATTGTTAGGTATGAATCCACTATTCATATATCACTATTCATGATCACTATTAATAGTCACTATTCATGGTGACATGGCATGTAGGTGATGTAGCATGTGGGTGATGTGGCTAGTGGTCTATAGGTGATGGAGATGATGTGGTATAAAGGTGACATGAAATGTAGGTAACATAGAATATAGTTGATGTGATAATAAGGTGATATGGTGGTGGGTCCCAAAGTGGGTACTAAATTTGATCATGTTGATGTGATAAGTGTGGGGCATATCCCTCTACTTGAAGACATGGATCTTATCCTTGGTGTGTCACATGGGATTGTATTTAAGTTTATGATTTCAAGGTCATGGTGTGGGGTACCATGTTTTTTGTCCCCATGATTCACATGCATGAATAAGTAAATAAAATGTGATTTTAATCACTTTTGAACACATGGGAAGGAGACAAAATGTTCATTATTGTTTATTTCCCTCACATGTGTGAGTAAGGTGAATTTATATGAGTAACATGGGGTAAATTTGTCTTGTCTAAAGTTATGGACCAACTTTTTTGAATTTACACATGGAGATAATCATCTTTACTATTTTTTCACTATTCATCCACTTGAGTATGGCATATTTTTCTCTAAGTCACATGGGTTATCTTGTGACTTAAGCACATGGGCGTATATGAGGCTTTAGTAGTTACTATTGAACCCATGTGGAATATGCCACCACATTTTATCTATCCTCTCTCTTTCTCATATTTTAAAATGTTATAAATCATTATGTGATCCTTTGTAATGGTTATCCAGTTAGTGGATCATTTGGATCCTTACAAGCTTGAGCTTGCATGATAAGAGGTTAGAGTTTGGAAGACTTGTAAGCCTAACTCACCTCGATACTTGGGTTTTAAGCATAATATGCAAGGTTATAAGTTATATCTTGGAAGGATTTTATGCTTGGCTCACCTAGATTCATGGTATGGATCCTTGGAGATGAAGCATAAAGGCTTGTGTAATAGTAGTTTTTTTGTATTTTCCTTTAAATTTAATTATCTAGTAAGAATTTTAAGAAACATAAGGTTTATGAGGAATAACTAGAGATAAGAAGATGGTTTCACACCATTTTAATCTAGTTAATTTAGGAATTTATTTTTGGCTTGGAAGAATAACATGTACATAATGAGACAACTTCGATTAATTTAATTACTAGATAGATAAGTGAGTTGTTTGGTTAGGAACCAGTCCTGGGAAGTTATGAACTTTCTCAAGTGGATGTCAAATCATTATTTTCACAATTAAGTAGATAATAAACACTAAAATTACAAAATATAAAATTTTTATGTAGATGTAATAACAAAATACGTAGGAACTAATCTCTGTTTAAACTATCAATATAAGAAAAATATTAATCCCTTTAAGGTCCATCAGAATTGACATCTTATTATATAGTATCTAATTGGTAAGAAGTGGCTTAAACTGAAGGATAATAGATGATGACACAAAGCATCAAATCAAAATTTATGTCACTCTGGTTTATGAAGAAAGGTTGGGATGCAATTTTAGGTAGAGTGATCTTAATTAATTCATGTGAAATTTTAGGTAGAGTCATCTATAGATAAATTTCATGTTTAAAAAGGCAAAAAATCAAATCAGATTGATCCAAGATAGAGTTTTAGGATTAAATGGCGAAGATTTTAAAAAAGAGTGTAGGGATCGATGTTGATCCTATAGAATTAGTTCCAATTCAGATGAATCAGTGTTGATTCTATTAAAACTACATAATACTATAAATAGAAAGCTAAAGGATGATTGAGGATATTTAAAAATGAAATTGGTAATATTTGATGTGTCCTAATAATGGAATGAGTAGGAAAAGATAATTAAATAAAAAATGAAAATTTTAAGATAAAGAAAATACCTTGAAATGGATGCAGGTAGTATATACTCTTTCTGTCAGTACAAGTAATTTCCTTGGTTTGTTATGACCATTATAGATTTGGAATATTCTAACTTCATCATCATGGAGCTAACATTCACCTTTGATTCCTTGAGGAAATATTAATAGTGCTTTTATATTGAAAATTCATTAGGGGCCAGACCAAATGTTTACCTTTGTATATATAGATCGATGCTGATAAAGAGAATTACCACCAATTATGGGAGAATCATTATCAATTCACCCTATTTGGTAAATTTTTTATTTCATTCATTTTGGTTTTTTTTAACTATAAGGTAATTTAGGATTAAAATTATAGGTTTTTTAGAAACAAATTTATATGAGGGTAAGTTGATGGATGGTTAAGATTTATGGGTTGTAAATTAGATTTTGGTGGTTAAAATGGTAAAATGGTAATTTGTAAAAAATATTACCAAGTATCTAGTGGTATTTAGGATGAAATAATAATAATAATAAAGGCCTATGACACCAAATAATTTGTATATGACATATGCAATTATAATGTCTACAGCTTGTTAGTTTAACCCATGGAGATAGAGGTAGATTTTATTAGAGCTCCTTTTGATGATATGGATATTTACATTGTAATATCTACATGTTGCATCTTGGAGGTTAAAACATGGAAATATTGGTTGTAAGCTTTTCCCATCTAAGTGTTATGGCTATTAGCACCGAAAAAGGGTTGTTGAGAGGAACTATGTAGAGAGAGATTTGTTAATGGAATATGAATCTGGATGTTGCCTTTGTCTCATGGTTTTTCCCTAGCTAATTTATAATGGTTTCCATCTATATTTTGTGTTTTTCTTGTCTCTCATGTTTTTTTACTATAGCTTTTTTTCATTTCCATAATTCATATTTACTTGCACGTGTAGGGTTTTTTATTTCCTGACAAGTGATGTCATAGCTATGGTTGTCTCTAACAAGTGGTATCAGATCCATGGTTATTATTTGTCTTTGTTCAAGTGGTATCTATAGGTGGAGAGACCAAGATATGAAATAAAAAATTTATGGAAGGTATTTCTCTTTGTGGGATATGTAGATGGATAATAGAGAATAAGTTTAATAAGCTTTATTAGATAGATCAACACCAAGAAAAGGTTCCTAATTAATAAGCAACTTTAGAGCTTGAGGAGAAAGTTGGTCTCCATTAGTGTAGATGGAGGGTGATGACAAAGAAGTTACCTTGTTATGATTTCTTAGTTAGAGATGGGTACAAGTTGTGGAGTCTTAATACCACAACATGTTGGTTGAGATGTTTCTAAAATCCTATGTAGAGGAAGAAATACTAGAAACCTAAATTTGTTCCTAATGGAGTAGTTGATGGATGGAGGGAGAAAATATGAGACCTAATTTTCTATGGAAGAATAAGGCTAGTATTGAATCTTTCAAAGACTTATAGATGCATTGAGTGAATCTCTTGGTGATTTGATTGTAGCAAAAGTGAGTAGATAGGAGGGTTGTAGTGTAAATAATATGAGTATCAAGTTATACCAATACATGGATTAAATTTTCACCTAAATTTTGTTAGACATGTGGTATATCAAGATGCAATTCATCTATGATCTTAAAAACTTGATCTTAAAAACTTGGCAGGTGATGTGATGCACTAAGTAGTGTGATAACTTCCTAATAACTATAGATGGGAAACATGTTAATCATGGTGGGTAGTAATTTGATACATGTTAAAGTTAGGTGTTGACTTTTATGGTTTCTTCTCTCTAGTTGTAGACTATTATCATGAGTGTAGTGTGAACTTGTTATTATTCATGGTTGAGTAGTGGGATACAAAATCATCATTCTTACATGGTGATATCATGATGAGATGGAGTATCCATAAGGCTATGTTGATGAGGAAAAGAGTTGTTGGTTTATGGATTGAAGACTATACAATCTAAAGTAGATGTGCATATGGAGTATAATAGTACCTACATAGAGAGCCAAGGTTTTAGTATAGGTTGATGCTATGGAGTGATGACATGTTGGTTATAGGCCCCACCATGGTGGAGATTAATTTTTTGATGGCTCAGGTGACTAAGATAAGATGAAGTATCAAACTAAGGATGGAGATGCATAAGGATGATAAAAGTAATGCGTTAAAGTATCCCACTTCTTTTGATTTTAAGTTATCTTCCAATGTATCCCAAAGGAGGAGAAGATGGTTGCCATGTGTATTGTATTCATATAGAGTAGGAAATCCTAATGAAGCCATGGTGTGTTATAAACCTAATACTTCTAAGTAGTGGGATTAGTGAATAGTTCATGGAAGAATCCTTGTAAGAAGGATTGGTCTGTGGTTAAGTGGGAGTTACTTTGGTTGCTAAAAATTTGATATGGAGAAGTAGATGTTGACAAATTTGGTTAGTGTAGAGGAATTTTAGTAGTGCAAAAAACATGTAATGGGTTTATTATGGAAAGGTAGATTTGGAGTAGTGTCTTATTTAGGTTAGTCTCATGTTTGAATCACATTTACAACTATTTGGTAGTGGTTAAGTAACTTTGGTGTATCACTTCCATTATATTAGGTTTTTCTCTCTTTTCCTAGCAAGTTGGTTGAGTAGTTTGTGATCCTAAGTGATTATCCAAGGGGACATAACCCTTTCACATACAAATTGAATCCAATTTTAGGCCACCCACATCCTAGGATTATTTCCATGTTATTCCAAGTTTTGAAGGCTTTAACTACCTTCCAATGGGTGTAAATTTGGTTGATACTAGTTTTGACATGCCTAATGGGACTAAGGTCTAAATTAGTGTAAGCATTATTGGTGTTGTTATTCTACATATCAACCTTTGGAGGAATTTAAAATATTAGTGGAAACTCCATGTTCAATTACTTGGTTATATCAACCCAATAACTTGTTCAAAGTAAGTTGTTTTTTCTATTCATTGTCTTTATGAGGTTATTATGGTTGATTTTGATGTAGAGTTTAGTTTTATGCAAGTTGATGAGGCATATCAAGCCTATGGTATTCCATATTAGTCCTATGATGATATTTATCATCCTCATTATGATCCATATCAAACTTTTTATGAGTCATATCAATCCTATGATCAACCTACATTCCCTTTAGATGACTATGATTTTGCATATGATCAGCCTTTTCAAGATCAATATATCCCTCAATAATATAGCCACTTTTTAAACCAGTCCATTTCAAGTTTTAATAAAAATATCTTTGACTATGAGAGGTTTATGATATAGATTAATGAAAATATGGAATATGGTCAATTTATCCCTAATCATCTTATTCATAACTTTAGAGAATCATTGTAACTAATGAAAGAAGGATGTGCACCTATTGAGAGAAAAATTTGGCAAAGCTTATCAAGTGAGATGATGGATATAAGTGGTCTAGTTAAAAGCATAGAAGATAAACTAAAATTAGATTAAGGATAGTAGGTTCAATCTTATTAGCCTCATGTCTCTTCATATGTACCATCACATCCCTCATATGTTCCACTCCTTACCCAAGAGACCATTTCAAGTGAGTTTCAAAGTGTTCCAAGTCCTTCATATATTCCTCAAACTTTCCCTTATTAGAATTCAATAATAAAGAGAATTCAAAATAAGGAGGGGATTGTTGTTTCTCATCCCATTTTTGAGAACCAATATTCTAATTATCTTCCTCAAAAACCCCCCAATAATTCTTTCAAGACTCCAATCTAGAATCAAGTGGTGAAATCATGGAATAAGCAAGGCAAGACAAGCATATATTGGGTAGTTGAAGCCAAGGAAGAATTTTTACCTATGAAAGTCCCTCGCATCCATCCTTAAGAGCCTTATTGTATCCCATATCATCTTTCTTTGTGCTCCTTATCCTCATGAAGTCACTATCCACCTTAAATAAATTTATTCCAAGAGAGTATAAACAAGAAAATTGAAGAGTTCAAGTTGAAAATGAAGAGACTTGAACCAAGATAAGATCAAGAGATTGAAGTCAAAGAAAACCTTGAGCATATTTAAACTCCATTTCCCTCTCTTCAAAAACCCAAATATTTTCCATCTCTGAGGTTTATTAAATAATATATCAAAAATAAGAATTTCCTAGTTAAGAGGTTTGAAATCAAGTTGTGGATATTGAAGAACCTCAATAAGGCTATGATAAAGATGAAATGGTTATTGAGAAGGATAATTCACTTATATCCTAACTAAACTTGATTTCTCTCCAATAGTTCTTATAAGAGTTTTCCATATCCAAGAATCCAAGTTTAAATAATTCCCCCTCAATCCAATACCAAACTCCTGATCATATCCATCACCCTCCCACCATCTCCCTTATTGAAGAGGATCCTATTCTATAGAGAATAGAAGAAGAAGTTCCAATTTCACGTGTGGTTCAAGGATAATGTGAAGAAGATAATACGATTGTATATGATGATAAATTCACCATTAATACTCCTCTTGGTAAATATAAACACAAAAAATATTCATAAATGAGTAAAGAAATGATCTTGATGAGATTTTACCTACCTATGAGGAGAATGCTAAGATTACAACATTGGCCAATGAATAAATTGAGGAATACATGAAATCAAAGGCTCTTGAGAGGATCATCATGTTGACTAATTGTGTTGAGTCAAATGAGTAGGTTAAAGGAGATTTGAATAACATGTGTCATACCTATTCGCACATGTTAAAATAATATGAAGGGTTTGAGAAGTTGGCACCTCTAATATAACAAGATTAGGTTGATGATGAATAATACAAGGCTCCTAATGAGTTAATATGTCTTAAATAACATCAACAAGAATTTTAAGTCCATGATAGTTTAATATATGATGAATAAATAATTTGAGATAAGAAAGATAATGATGAAGACCTTTGGTAGTAATAAATAGACACAATAAATTTAACACTTTTTAAGGGCCTATAACTCATATTTGGTAGATTTAAGATGTTCTTAAAGCTACCTTCCTTCTTAAAGGACAATGTGACAATGTTAAAGGTACCAAATTTGAGGTTTTCCCTATGAACCAGGAAGTAGTCATGTTTGATTTGACTTCAAACATCAAGAGAGATCATGAGAAGGATCTAGAGCCACATGATGATTTCATCTTCATAGGTGACCAGTTTATTGTTATTGCTTAATTTGAGAGCATGCCAAGAAGAGTGGCATTCAAGAAGAGGAGGAAGACAATAAGAGAAACGTCTAAGAGGTATATTACCTTATGATATTCTTCACCTCATGAAGAAAAAGATACCACAAGCTTCCCATTTGACCTAGGAGGAATAAAAAAAATTTAGGTCAATTTTAGATATTATTTGGTTTGTTGTGTTTTATGTTCCCTAAGTGCTTAGTTAGCACATGTGTGTGTCTTGCTTCTTTGCTTTTTGTGTGTCATATTTTTTTTTCATGGTTTGGAGGTTAAATTAGTTTTTTTGGTCATGTTCAAGGTCTCTTTAGGTCTAAATTTTAGTGCAAGTGACTCCATTAACCAATGGAAGGACAAGGCTACTAGTCTATTTATCATAACATGCATGATACCCTTTTGAATCACCAATTTTTTAACCAATTTTAACCCTGAATGTCAAAATTTCAATCCCCATTGGTGAAAACTTGATTTTCATACTTTATCAAACTTGTTATTATCCATTACATGCCTTGATAGTGTCTAATTGGTCTTTATAAAGTCTTATGAGCATTTTTTAAGGTAAATTTGGAGAAATTAAGGCCATATTCTTTCTTGGCCTTGTAATGGGTATAGTCATGTCATGGTGTGATGAGAGTTGATAAAATGGTGTCATAGGGTCCTTAGTTGCTCATTAACTCTATTTTAAACATTAATCACCTTATATAAACATTTCATTCATGTTTTGAAAAGTTGAGATTCTTTTTCAAACTTTAAGGTAAAATTTTATGAACAAAAAGGGTGTTTTCAACTAATTCCAATGAAAGACACATATTACAAAGAAAATAATCAATAAAATCACATTTTCAAGGTTATTTACTGGGCTATATAACTAACACACATATTAGATATTTTATAATAAGTTAATTACTTTAGAAATTGCTCTAAAGGGGTAGTTTAAGGAACTTGTATGGACTTCAAGAACTCACTTTTAGGTGAAAATAGTTTAGGAGTGTCCTTTAAGATTTTATAGGTCATAATCATGTGTAGAATGAAGTTTTGGGTCTCAAAGTTACAAATAACTCTCTCTCTCTCTCTCTCTCTCTCTCTCTCTCTCTCTCTCTCTCTCTCTCTCTCTCTCTCTCTCTCTCTCTCTCTCTCTCTCTCTCTCTCTCTCTCTCTCTCTCTCTCTCTCTCTCTCTCTCTCTGGCAAGCTCATAAAGTCAAAATTCAAATTCATGGAATGACCAAGAGACAAAAATTTGGAGGCTTAAATTTTGGGCAATTGTGTAAATATTTTATATATTCATCACCTCTCCTTTATGAACAATATTTAAGACTATAAGGAGGTCACTATGTCTTGATCATTCAATTGGGGTATGGTTTTGTTCATGTTTCTTCACTTTAGAGTTTAATGGAGGAGAATGAATATTTTGGGATGTTTTAAGAGGTCAAATTAGTCCTTTTAATATTGGTTTCATCAATCAACTCAACTTCATAAGGTGTCTTCATCAAAGGAATTAGTAGCTCAAGCATATGGAACATACCGCCCCTACTACAAGTTTTTAGGTTGGTTTAGATAGTTTTCACTCTCAAAATTTTCAAAATGACTAATGGTTAATTGAAAATCCTTCACTCTCAGATGATCCATGTGTTTACTTTCTAAAAATAGTTATTTTTTTTATAGTCCTTCAAGAAATATTGTGTTCCTTACTCTAGGAAGCATGGTAATATTAATCAGTAGTCTTATATAGGTCTTATTGCTAAGATTGACCCAAGTGGAAATGATAAATCAATGTATCATGTGAATACACCATTAAACATGATGGAATCCTGATGTAATAAAAATATAACTCAATACACTCTCCAATAAAGACTTAGATAAGCTTCAGCCACCCACAAGTGTGTAGATTTGTCAATGGATATTCATGGATCTAGGTTTCATATTGAAGATTTTTTGGTAATGGAGAGATGTAATGTATAATCAAAAATAATAATTTGACCTTGATATAATCCACTTCCATCATCAAAGAGCATGAATGAATAAATGAATAAACTCTTAACTTATATGTGCAATATTATACATGAAATAACTTTCTACATGCCTTATGTAAAAGTGAATAAATTTGAGATGGCATAATGTTTAGTCAGAGGTAAATAGTATATTAACATATATGACATGATAAATTGATAAGAGTTGACATAATTAACAAGTGATAGGACTTAAAAAAAATTCTCAATAATCTATCTAAGCAAAAGGCAGACGTACAAGTTACAAACCTATAGGTAATCATTTTGGACAAAATTAATGGTCATATAAAGAGGAAAATGTATGAAAAAATGATTCAAGTAAATATAATAGGATTAATAAATTAATTTAATTCCCAAGAAATTTGATAATAATATAAGGTTAAAATGATTAATGTTAAAAACAAAAGAGTCTATAGCCTTAGTACTCATACATAGGCCCATATATGAAGATAGGTAAGTATAAGCCTATGAATGCTATCAAAGGATGATAATATTTTAGATAAATGAATATAAATATAAATAAGGTTCTTCACTCATAAAATTTCATAGCTAGTTAGAATACCAATTCTTAAACCTCATGTTCAAACTCTTATCCAATGACCACCTATAGCCATACTTTGAGAAGGTACAAGGAAAAAGTGTGTGTTTGTGAAAGTGTAGGGTTTTGAGAAATTTTATAAGTTTATAAACTCTAAATAGTATAAAAAAACTCCTTAATATTTTAAAATATTTTCACTTGAAGTCCTAAAACCCAAATATATATTCAAATTATCCTAATGATCATCTATAGATTGGTTAGGAAAAATAGGTTGGTTTCAAGTTTTGAAGAGAAGGTAGAGTGTACATAAATAAAATTGGAGTTTAGCATAGGTTAATGTACAAATTATTGAAACCATTTAAATTAATGGAAAATCAAAAGTATATCAGATAATAATATGACTAAATAGACCCTCTAAACCCTACCTACACAACCAATGAAAGTTACAGGCTTACATACCTTGTTAAGTAAAGAGACCTATTTGTTTTGAAGACAAAGTGGTATAAGGGGAAAAATAAAATAATGAAAATTATATTATAATTTTAAAATGACCTTATATCCCTAAGATGCAATTGAGAAAGTGTGAAGATGTTGACACCACTATTTAGGCCTAACAAGCCTTGGACCAAACCCCATAGGTTTGTATGGACAATCATAGAAAGGGTGGTCTAATGAAGGTTAAATGAAATTTTGGAGACATTTAGAGGTTGGATAGTGTTATAAAAAACCCTAAAATTATAGTAAGACAAGAAAGTGTCATTTAGGCCTATAAGATTACCTCAATCTCTCTAGGTATATGACTTTAGTCTAAAAACAAAGTTTCTCTTGTTTGGTAATACAATGATCCTATGCATGGGATAAAATGGATTTAACATATGGTGAAGGGGTACATACACTAAAAAATTATGGAATTTTTGTTAGTTTAGGCCTTCAACCTTCATAAACAAAGATTAAGAATGCAAACCCATGTGCAAAGGCCTATTTATAACTTCGGAGCCAAATTATTGCACTTGTATCTATAAAGACAAAGTGCATGGGAACTTCAAAACCTATGAAAATTTTAGTATGGTTTTATAATATAAAATTGTGGCATTGGTTCAAAAATTAAGGCCATAGGGTTTATGAACAATCGTTAAGAACCAAAATATGTTTAAACCCTTCTAAAACCCTAATAAGGACCCAATGTGAGAGAATGGATTATAAAGTACATGAAATGGCCTGAATTTATTTAAAAATATCTTGAACATTATTGATCCCTCCAAGTAGATCCTTTCCATGAATTTTGTCTATACCTACAACTATACAAACTACATTAAATGCCCTATTTTGCAAGGGTTTTAGGTGTTTTTTAGGGTTTTGAGAAATGAAATAGATGAAAACTATTAAAAAGGGTGATTTTTGATTCATTATAGACCAAATATATGTACAATCTACCCTGGGGATGCTCAAACAAACGTAGTTTTTCAACACAGTCTTAAAAAGAGACTAAGTTTTGAGACAATTTCATGGTTCTCACACTTCCATAGGGTCTCAAGACCTCAATTTTGACATGGATTTCATAATAGGATGGAAAAAATAATAAACTTTTTTAGTGGTTTCACATGTGTGTTAGAGATATACATCAAAAACTTAGTCTTCTAGGAAAGGAGGCAAAATTGAGGCCTAATTAGTGAAAGAGAACAATAGAAAAACGTACCTCTAGTCATTCTCAAGATATAAAGATTTCATGGAATTATAAACCCATACTAGGTCCTCAAATATATATTTATTTTAAAAACACCATTTATAAAATGTCCTACATAAGGAGGTTTATAGGGAAAAATAGGGCAAATGAGATATTTTGATGCAAAATGAGATCTTGGGTGTAGTTTGAGGCCTCTAAATGAGTTTTTTTATGTTTTATATGATGTGAATATACCATCCATATATATACTTCATTTATGAATACAAATTCAATATTTAACACTTTTAAGTAAGATTGGCATTGTAAAGAGAAATGGAGCTTCAATCCACCTAAAGGGTTGTGATCATCATGGTAGCATCAGTTATGAAGACTAATAAAAAATTTAAGGTGTTAAGAGAAGAGATAGAATTTAATTCAACATTCCTTGATGTTGAAGAGGCCCACATGTCCATTCATAAGCTAAGGTAAAGGGTAGTTTTTAAGAATAAAATAAGGTGTCAAGAAAAGCTATAAAATTCCAACCCACTTCGAGAAGGAAAGTATACTTAGGGAAGTACACATGTCTTATAAGACCTACTTAGATAATTTCACAACTTATTTTTTAAATGTAACTCTTCTCGACACTTTTTAATTGGATCTTTTATGCCCATTCCCTCTCTCTTCTCTCAATTTTTTTTATATATTTAGCCTTGATAGGATATGTTGGTATCTTCTACCTAGGTATGGAAAAGCCTTGACCATTTTCAAGCATTTTATCAATGATAAACATCTAATTTTACCTCTTCCTTTAATTTATTTCAATTTGTGTGTTTGATTAGTTGATCTTACCAAGTGATTACCTTTACTTCCTTCATATATTGTCCTTGTCTAGCATTCATGTTCATTTTGAAATCATTTCTACAGGTATTGTGAAGTGTCTAAGTAAGGTGTAAAGGTTGAGTGATTTTTTTTTAATTAGTATCATTTCGTGACCTATTGAATATTCCTCGTAGCCTAAACATTCTTCACAACCTTTATGTGAAATGTTGATGTAGAAAAGAAGATTTACAGTAGTGTCTTGACTAGGTTAGTCTCATTTTTTAATTGTATCTTCAGTTGGTTGGTAATGTTCACATATATTTGGTGCATCACCTCCATTAGAGTAGGTTTCTCTACTTTTTCATATCAATTTGGTAGATTAGTTTGTGAGCCTAAGTTATCCATCAAGAAGACCTAGATATTCAAACCAAGTTTAGGCCACCCACATCCTAGGATTATTTCCTTGTTATTCCAACTTTGGAATGCTTGAACTACCTTCCCAATGGTGTAAATTTGGTTGATAACATCTACTATGGTTCTATGATTCACATCAAGCAATATGTCTATCTATTATGATGCCATGATTCATGGCATGCATCACTTATATATTATATTTATAATCTAGTGCAATGATGTATACCATGCATACTATTGAATTTCTAACTCACTCATATCCTATGAAAAACTCAAAACATCCATATAAAGGATTTGAGCACCTAAAAAGTGCAAATTTCTTTAATAAAACCATACACAAGTGCCTCCCATCTAAACCTACACCCAAAATAATCAATGTAGACCTATGCATCAACCAAGTGATGATTCATGCCCAATAGGCATTCATGATTCATGTCCTACATAGTATATTTCATTACATGAGCCAAGTGTCACGAAATTTCAAGAGCATAGAGCCCTAATATTTAGATAATATAGGAAGAGTACCACAATAATTAGTTCTAAATTATAAGGAGTGTGCCCAGGTCATTTTAGCTTTGTGTACCTACCTATTTAAAGGGTCCCTATACCTTTAGGATGAAGTATCACAACAAATCATAGAGTTTCACTTTTATGATCTCATACATCATAGACTATGATATTTGTTTCACTTTTATATATTGACGTGGATCCTAAGTGAAAAATAATGGCATGGTAATTTAGTGGAGGCCCACATATTAATTGACAAGTGGTAGCAAGATATAAAAATGTAGTTAGAAAAGAAGTTGATTAGCATTCAAAGCCTTTTCAAGATAAGTAAATGCAAAAGTGGTGATCATACATAGAAATATGAGTACACATCACCCCTCTGACTTCTCTAAGAATCTTTCACTCTCAGACATACATGTGGATCTAGAATAAACCTTTCCACCAAATCCTAAATTTGAATCACTAAACAAAATTTAATAAGCATGGGTATGGTGTTGTAATAGAATTAAAAAATTATATCTCCCACCTCAAGTAGTGGATTAATTATAAAATGGCTTGATCTTATAAAATCCTTGTTCTTTATTGTAAAAAGGGTCAACATTTTTTGGCCAACCTCACACTACCAAAATTTTCCCTCCAAGAGCACTTATGTTGGTTGAACCTTGAATGATAATGAGAATTAAGTTCACCTTTCTTTGTTTTTATTACACCCTATGTGCTATCTATGATTTTTGATACTTGTCTATGGGTAATACTCACCCCTCTCACCACTATCCATTCATGACATCTCTCTATAGAACTATAAACTAACTTATATGTCATATCCTATGCACATTCAGGTCTACATCAACATTCTCTATGGATCATTTATCATCCCTCTTAGTGTTTCATTGTGTTCCTATGCCTTTATGTGAAAAACTTATCCATTCTAAATGGTCTTGGTAGAGTTTATGTGATAATGTCTTATTCTTAAGGATTTATAGTGTGTTCATGATAGTAGGAGAACTCACACTATTCTTGGTGTATTACCTTTTTATTTTCAATAACTCTCTTACCTTCTCCCTCAATTTTACATCAAAAAATTTATGTTTAAATTAGTATTAGATTTAACTTTTTTAATTTTTAGGTCTATGTGCTGGTCTTAAACTAGGTTTACTTAGAATAGAAGGAATTTTTCCTACTCCAAAGGCTTATCCTAAAGATCACAAGGGTCCCATGCCTTGGGGATGTTCCCATCATTATGATTAGATAACCAAGGATCAATGCATGTAGGTGAGTAATAACACTTCCACACCCAACACTAAACTTTCTTGTGCCCTATGCAAGGCATTCACACTCAGTGCCCTACCGTAAAACATTCATGTGTATTATAATATCCATGAGTGTACATTTCAAGCAATTACATTATTTGGCATGCCTTATGGGAACATTTTGAAGAAAAGGCTAAGGAATTGGTGTTAACATTAGCTATAAAATGTAGTGGATACATAGTAAGAGCACTTAGTGACTCCAAGAATTTCCAATTTGTAAATATCATCTCCTATCTACATGCCAAAAATAATAACATAATCTAAAAAAGGTATTGACTTCTATTTCATTAAGCTTCAAGTTCCCTCTATGAAATTAAGAGTAAGGTAATGTTCACCCCTATTAGAAGTGGGAATGACTCAAGTTAGTCATATCCAATAACTTGTTTTACACCTCCATTTGGAAAGTTCCCCACACTTATAAGAAACTTATTCCCTATCCCATTCATGGCTATGCAGAAAAATTAGTTTTTTTATACCTTTCAATGGAGATAATCCATTAATTATTTCCTGGTATGATAAAATTTTAGTCATAACCCTCAAATATTATCCTAATTTATTGGTGAGAATGTAACTTCTCCTGTGGAGCATATTCAATATATCATGAATATGTGACTAATGCACCATGTCACTAAATATAATGTCACCATCAGGTTACTTTTCTTTTCCTTCAATGGAAAATCCCTTTAATGATACTGAGGATTGAGATAGAATTCTATTCACAACTGGGATGAACTCGAGGATGAATTGTGAAAAAATTTCAAGGGTTAGAGTGACCATTGTCCCTAATAGAGCAACTCAAAACTATAAAGTGATTCCAATATGAGATGATGGTTGACTTTAATTTTAGGTTCTAGAGAGTCTAGGATAGGATCCCACCTTATTTAAGTCATCTCCCACCATTGCATTTTTATATTTTCTAAAATCTCTTTAAAATGATATAGATGTGTTAATTCAATCCATGAGAGGCATAATGCTATCTGATGCTTATAAATTTGTTATGTGCACAAAAAAATGTTTAATCCAAGAAGGTAAAAATTGCACCTAGACCCCCTATGCTTATATTTACAAAGCATTTCCTAGCCAACTAGCTATGTAAACTATGTTCATACCTATCCCCACCATATTTATCCCACCAAATTTATCTATTATTTACCATAATAATTTGCATGAAGTTAAAACATTACTAAAAAGTGTTAGAAATGAGCTTACTACTCTCAAAAGGTAGTAAGTACAGTACCCCAAACCCTATCAACCCATCACTCAACAATACTAGTTGAGAAGATCTCCTTACCAAGGTGGTGTGCAAGGAAAAAATTAAATCACATATAATAGAATTCCTTATGCATATAAATTTGATACCATTAACACCTCTAGATCTTTACCAATGCAAAACAATCTTGTGTAAGATCCCAAATGGTGTTTTCCATATATCCAACCACATAATAAACCTACATGAATGAATAGGGTCATGAACCAAGTGCTTATGGTGTAAATTTCATCATATCCTCAAGATCAAATAAATATCATGACTCATAATTAAGGATAAATTTAAGTTCCACCATAGCAACAAGATGAGTCTACTCTCATCAATTGGTAAGAGGACAACTTCAACTATGTTAATCAAAATGGTATACCAAGTGGGGGTAGCACCTCAACTACTTTTAATATAATATTTAGAATAAGAGAAATAGATGAGGCAATACCAAATTTAATGCCCTTGACTTTAACTCCCTAGGTCACTTGCATAGGTACACAATCCAAGCTACCTATGTAACCTTCAATCTGGTCTCTAGATGACATCCTAGTGATGGCTTGATTCACTCAGGCTTTTGATTGAGATACTTCTCAATATTTTAAAGCTTAAATGATCTTTTTGAGGCCTATACTAACTCTTTCCATGATTCTAACAATTTGAAAACCATGAAAACTTGCCACTTGCATATATGACTTTAAAGAGAACCCTAAGACACCTAATGACACAAGGACTAATCTAGACTATGACCAAAGCTAGAATGGAATATGAAATGATATCAAATGAACTATAAAATAGTCTATGACATTATAAAAAAACACTATACAATACTCTGACTATAAGGGTTGACCCATTTTAGCCTAGGGTAAAAATGGTCAAAATTCTTAGTGATTTCTCAAGGGTGGAATGCTTGTTGTGCCATGACCAATTGCCTAATCCTATCAATTAGGCTATGGACTCACATGTATATAGGTTTGACATATAAAATACCCTCGAAAACACACAATAATGATAGAAAACAACAATAACAAGACACAAAATAGAAACACACATGTGATTCATGAACACTTAGAGAACACAACACACATAACTAAAAGAAACACACACCTAATCTAATATTTACAAAACTGACCTTTAATTCTCAATATCAAGGTTTCAAATGTATCCTATTCATAGGGATAAGTATCTCTTATCCATTTGTCCTTGATAACTAAAAAGAGTTGTTTTTCTTGCACTTGATGATGCAAGATGGTCCACTTCATAAGGTATCAAATTTGGTATGTCTCCTTGGTTTTGATCTATCTTCATCTTATTTAAATACTATGTCACCTTATTGAAATGATTTTGGAGTTGACTTTTTGTTAAAATACCTCTTCATGATTACTTTTTGATGCTCCATATCTTGATGATCTTCATCTCTAGTCTCTTTCAACTCCATTAATTCTATCAATCTAACCTCCATTGGGGTATTTTCAAGCAACTCTAGTTGATGTGGTAACTCTAAGGTAGGTAGTTATAGAGAGATAGACAACCTAGATTCCCTTCCATAGACAATAATAAAAGGATAATTCCATGTTTAACTCTTGGGAGCTATCCTATCAACCCATAAATTTGTCTTCAATTTATTTTGCCAATCTCTTTGGTTATGATCCAAGGTTCTCTTGATGATTCTAATCATATTATTATTAGTATATTTATCGCACCCATTACCTTGAGGGTAATAATTTATTAAGTGCTTGAGAATATGCCATTACTATTTTCCCAATCAGTTGTCTTAGCATGCATAAAAGCAAGAGCATTATCTAAAATAATTGTAGAATGAGTGCCAAACCTGGCTATGATGCTCTCATAGAACTCTAAGATAGAATTCTCATTAGCTTCCTTCAATGCTACTACCTCAACCCACCTTTTAAAATAGTCAATTGATGTGAATATCCATTTATGACCAGCTCTTGATGGGGGATTTATCATTCCAATAAAATCAAAACCCAATTTCATGGAAGGTTGATCAACTTGGATAGGATTCAAGGGAAGAGCTACAAGATTTTATTTTCCTAAAAATAAAGCACATTGTACACACCTTCTAATGTAAACATGGTAGTATTTGAATAGGCTAGGTTAATAATATCCTACCCTCATGATCTTGGTAGTTGTGGTTCTTGGAGAGAAATGACCTCCTATTATCCCATCATGAAACTTATTGAGCAACACCCCAAAATGATCATTATCAATGTATATCAATAGCACACCATTGATGTCCCTCCTAAAAATCACACTGTAGAGTAAAAATTTACTCTACGTTGCATTCTATTCTTTAGCTACACGCTGCCAAATTTTGTCTACGCATTCATTGGTCTGAGATGCCAAAGTCATGATATAGAGCATGTGCTCTATTTTCCTTTTGACTCATTTTTGCCTAAGTGTTGAAGTCAAGCAGAAGTTGCTAAGTGTTGACATCTGAGGCATCCTTTCTCAATAGAAACTACCAAGTGTTATACTCTGAGGCACCTTCTATATGTTCTGTGAGTTGGTGAGAATGTGCCATGTGTCTCATAGCAACTCAGTGGAATACACCAAGTGTCATCATCCATGGTTTCATATCAGCACCCACATTTCATCTCTTTCTAGTGAAAGGTTTCAAAAGCTAAGTATCAAGATCAGGCAGAAAGTGCCAAGTGGTAGTCACAAAAGGTCTCAGTGTTGCTTTTATAAAAGTGATAGAAATTACCATGTATTAAAGCAAAAGATAGTGGAAGCCACCACGTGTTGTGGTCTAAATTATCTTCATCTTTGCTTCGCTGATATAGCAAACACTGTGGTGGGTCCTAAGTTTTGTTTCTTAAGTGAGCGAAAGCCACCAGGTGTCATTATCCATGTAAATGTGAAATGAGACCCAAATTATTTCTATGGTATAAATACAAGCAGTAGAGACTGCCATGTGTCATCTTTTGTAAGTTTCTAAAAAGACAACTACAAGCAGTGGAGATCACCACATAACCTAGGTAAGAGAAGCGGAGATTTCCATGTGTCTTTTGATGAAGAAGTAGAGATTGACACCTATCCCAGTGTCCATTTTAAAAAAAATGTCATGAATCTTATTATCTTTTAAGTTTTTGAAGTAATCAGGAAGTGGATAGTGATAAGTGTTAAAGGTGGAACATGGATGGGCAAAGACAGAAAAGAGTATAAGTTACTTAAAAAGTGTTGCGCGACTTCAATAGGTGTTGTGGAACATGACAAGTGTCATCCTTTGGTGTTTGCTAAAGTAATAAGAGGAAATTGGCTAAGTTTCTCATAGCATTCAAGACAAGGGAACATCCTACAATCTATTTTAGCTAATGAACTACCAAAACACGAAGCATTCTAGAATCTATAAGATATCTTCTATTAGACACATTCAGTTAGGGAAGATTTGATTTGAGCTATTGGATTGGGAACAAGCAAAAAATATAGAATGGATCTAAGGCTATAAATAAGGGTGTAGAGGTCACTAAGGAGAGATCCATTATTATCAAAAAAAATTCTGAGAGAGAATTATTGTAACAAGTTTAAACTTTCTAGAATTGTGGCTAAGTAATATCATTGATTTTGTCTCATTTTCTTGAGTTGAAAGGTTTATATGACTATACATGTTTCTATGCCTTTTTTATGACTGTAAGATTCAAATAAGAAGATTTAACCCTATGCCTTTATTGATATTATCTATGTCATTTGCAAAAGTAGTCTAGACTGTAGATTTTTTGGAACTATGATTAGGAATGTCATTTGATTTTGTCTCATTTTATTGAATTGGAAAGTTTACATAACTGTACATGTTTTATGTGCCTCTTATGTGATTGAAAAATTCAAATAAGAAAATTTAACCCTATGCCTTTGTTGACATTTTCTGTATCTCAGCAAAAGAAGTCTATGTTGTGAGCCTCTATTTCTATTGTTTCAATCTTTTACATTGATCATGCACTTGTTTGCTCTTAAATGTAAATGAATCCTACATATAGTCTAACTATGCTTAGGATTAAGGTTGAATTACATCTCAGGTGCATCACCATAGACTAGATTTTCTTTCTTGCATTGTGTTTTTGATTTAAATTCCTCTCCTTTTCCCAGTATTTACTCAATTTAAAGAAGAGCCAGCTTCTCTAAAATTTGGAGGTTGCTTCAAGAACGCAAGTCCCACATCTTGAAACTTCCCATTGTTGTTGATTAGAATCAAGCACAATTTTAAATCATCAATAGTTTTTTGCATGCCAGGTGGGATCAATCTTGAAGTATCTTTCAATATCACATGAACCAAAGAGCTACGAGAAGTCATAGTTGTGGACCAGTCACCAAATCACAGTTTGCTACAAATCCAAGTATTCTTTTGCCACCTTTGGTAACAAGTTGAAGAAGAAGAGCCAACCAGTTTACACCAATACCAATAGCAAATATGGGAGTCCCTATACCCCTAATAAATTATGTAAGCTATAATATTAGTAGTCCCTTAGTCCTCCCAACACCACTAGCCATTTAGGATCCTATTCCAGTGAATGCTCTAAAAGCTCTGCATAAATTTAGTGGGAAAGACTCTGAAACACCTGAGGAACATATTCAAGATGTATCAGATGTCTATACTATACATGTTATCAGATAGCAAAATGTGGCCATAAGATTACTAGCAGCTTCTTTTAATGGAAAAGCTTTAGAATGGTATCAGTATTTGACTCCACATACCATATCTACATGGGATCAGCTCAGAGATCTATTGTTTGAAAGGTTTGTAGAGAAGGGTGATAAGTCTTCTTTGTTACAATAGTTAATCACCATTCAAAGGGGACCACAAGAAGCCATGACTGAATTCAGTTCCAAATTTCAAAAGACTTGGGATGAAATCCCTGTTACAGCTATAGACCATTACTAGGTATGGCCATAGTGTTTTATCTTAAGGATTTGAATTCAGACATATATATTATGATTCAATCACTTGGAGGACACACTTTGATAGAGGCTTATGAATATGTGATTAGAGCTGAGAACCATTGAATAGATGCTGGAAAGTTATCTCCAAGGCCTCTTATGCCTATGCTCCTAGAAATTTCTTTGCCATTACCTCAAGAAGTTCCTAAATTTGTAATCCCACCTGTGTCTATGTACACTTACCCTCAACCATATACTAAGGAAATTATTCCCACTAAGTCAGCTGAGTTAGATGATATCAAGAATATCCTAAGGACATTTTCTAATGAGATGATCAATATAAAAAGACAACAAAATACTTTTTCTAGGCCTCCATATCAAGGCTATCAAGGAAATAGATTTTCATCTCAGTCAAACCAATATTAGGGTCCTCCAAGACAAACTAACCATCAGCCAACAAACCAATTGGTTGTAGTCCCCACACCCTCACAAACTATTCCTCCCAATTCAAATAGGGATATTGTTCCAGTGCAAAATAACTATGTAGATAACACTAATTCCTTGTGTTTCCCTTGCAATAATGCTCATGCACCTAGAGATTGTCCTATGGGTAATCTACAACAAAAGGTGGCAAAGCAAAGAAGAATGGATGGTCAGTTTGTAAGTTCCAGTGACAATCAAGATTACCAATCTCTTGGTATGTAGAATTTAGTCCTAGTGGCTCAAATGCAAGGGATGTCTTTTCAACAAGAGGAAGAAATAGCCTTAGAACATGCTTTGTTCTCATGGGTTGAAGATGAATCAATTTTCTTGAATGAAGCATCTACCTCCAAAAAACCAATGGTACAATCTGATTATTACACCAGATCAAAGAGAAGGATGGTGGAACAACATGAGATTGTAAATAGTCAAGTCATGGAGAATCCTCCATTTCAAGGACAAAGAAACACAACTATCAAATAAGAGGTGCCTCAGTCGATGAAAAATCAAGGGATGCCTACCCAAATTTAGGAAAAGATGAGATATCCTTATGTTCAAAAGGCTCAGACTCTGGGACCAATAAATGTGGTGGATCAATTGAAGAAGACTCCAGTACAAGTATCAATATGGGATATATTAGCTATTCCTAAACAAAAGACACTACTACAAGAAGCTCTGCAAGGCCAAGCAGTGCCCAAAGGTACTGTTACCAAAGAAGGAATTGCTAGAAAAAAAATCTCAAAGATATAGTCCATCTGCAGACAATAGCCCTAGTAAAAAATATAGCAGAGGTAAGCAAGAACAAACCAAATCCCTTCTATTTAACCCAAATAGTTGGTAAGAAACTACTGTATAATGCGATGATTGATTCAAGGGCCAATACCATAGTAATGCCCAAGCAGATAGCTGATGCTTTAGAGATTAAGTATGAACCACTCACTAAAGGGGTCATATAGCTAGATGGCAAAGTAGTACAAACCATAGGGAGAATTAAATAACTCCAATTATAATTATATGCTTGTCCAAATATAATTGTAAATCAGGAAGTAGTAGTGATAAATATACCTCCTATCTTTGGCTTATGTTTTTCATGAGACTTTACAACCAAAATAGGGGGATATATGTCCCTTGATTGGTCTCATCTCATCTTAAGAACCAAATACAGTTGAAAGATGAAGATATTGTCTGAGCCATTATATAAAGATCACATCACTAATGAGCCCACTGCAAAGTTAGAGGCAGCCCATGCCATGATGAATAAAGAAGAGAGGGTCTTTGTCGAAGAGCTAGGTGAATGGATTGGGTATAATAAAGAAGAATAAAATGATCATTTATTAGCTATGATGTAGAGTGACCCATATGGAAATTATGACTCTATTGGTCTAGGCACCTACGTTATACTTGATGAAGATCATAGAATTCCAAATGTTCTAAAAAGAGAAAAGTCAAAAGATACCTCTTCTACTAATCGTCAGGTCTCTTATGAATTCAAGATTCCTAGTGAGAAATCACAAGCATATATTTTGACCCCTGATGAAGAGGAAATAATCTCTGACTTTCTTCTTACTTTGCAAGATGATGAGGAGGAACATGGACAATTCCTGGACCATGATTTAAATGATTTGTTTGAAATCATTGAGTCTAGTTATACCATTTTTCAAGATAGCTGTGAATTAGTTACAGATAAGTAGAACAACATTGAGCCTCAATTGCATGCACAAAATTATTGCAAACTTTTATAATTTTCCTTTTAAGATATCAAGAATTTTGAAGTCATGAAAAAGGATGGTCATGCAATAGGACTAGAGTTTGAAGCAGAAGAAGTTAAGATAATAAATTATATATGTCGAGAGGTTTTTGTCAAAATCATGTTTGACTCAGACTCACTTGAATGCAGGCAAATCAAAGAGGCATACACTGAGGGCAATTCACCAAAGTCATACCCAATTAGATCACTTGTATGGCAACAAAAGCTAACTTGTCATGAAAAAGAATTTAGAATTTTTTTTTTTGATCCAGAAGGGAGATAAAGATGCTTCATTAATGTAGTTAGGTAGTTTCCCTTCCATATTATTTTGTTTTCTTTCTTTGTTTTCTTGATTTGTTTTCCCATTTTGTTATTTTCCCACTTTTCTTTTAAATAAGTGTTCTTTGAACACGTAGTTGCCAGCTCAAAATTTCAAATTTTTCAAAAATTCTCCAATACATTGAATGTCTTCCAAATCTTTAGAAGTCCCCAAGGTACCTTCCACTACCACTTGCATAACGTGTCTATCCCATTGTTCCATAAAGATTGAGTAGGATCCGCTAACAATTATCTGAGTTTAATGCCATTTTGAGACTTGATAGATCAATAAATAGCTCTTAGAAAGAGTTGAAGTTTACAAGTTCTCAAATATTCTTGCATCTATGCAAAAATATCCTGCTACTTGCATTTTCTATGCTTAGTAATTGCTTTAGAAAAAGTGTCTCTATTTTGCAAAAGTTCATACAATTTACCACAAAGAAGATACAAAGATGGAGGGGGCATAATCTTCACAACAAGGAGCTGGGATGTATGAATCCCTTGACAAATTTCTTGCAAGTAAATCATATGCTTTAGCTCCCACGTAGCTGTTAAAGAACTATCCGAGGACCAGGTTTCCTGAAGTTGGCCCAACAAGTGATTCAACAAAGATAAAGGATTATGTAGATGGCATAATGGATCCAATTCTTCAGAAAGCCAGTAACAAAAATCTTAGAGAAGGGGCACATCAAAGGTGTCTATAAAGGGCTAGAGTAGGGCAATTTGAAACATTCACCATGAGGATATGGACCTCACAACTAACTCAATTCATTGTCCTAGCTGTGCATTCATGCCCCGACTTGGTCAAATTATGTGCAGACTGGCTCCATGCACCTTCATGCACCATTCAATGAGGACCATTCATAGTGAAAATCACACCACAAGCTATTAGGGATATGTTAGCCCTACATCATGACAATACAACTACATTTCCCATTGTTGCTAAGATGCAAAGAATGTGGGAAAACATTAACACTCAAACAAGGTTCTTGAGATCTGAGTTACAATTGGGTGATGATGATATTATGGTACCCACACTCCCTACACCAAGAGCTCAATTCACATAGGATATCCAAGATGCATTGTCTATGATGGCTCTCATCTTTGGCATGAAAGATGATATGGCAGCATATGCAGAACAAATGGCTATCCTTTTTAGGTTGAAGACTGTTAACGAAACCTAAGAGTATCAGCTCGACTTCTCGAAACAAATTACATTCTCCATGGTAGAAAAATTGGCCCATTTCAGATCAAAGGGAGTGTTTAGGTATTCTTCCTATTTGTTCCACCTCATGCTTTTCTATAACTCTAATCTTTTTGCCTAACATATGTATCTTAACATGTATGACCCAAATTTTGATCTCCAAAGGACCACCCCTATGTCTGCATGGACACATATTTTGTCAAAGACCAGTGACATGTATGAGTTCTATGAATTATTTATCACTCCTACTTTTTGTCATCTCAGTCCCAAACTAATTATGAATAGATTATTCCCTAGTGTTTCAAATCTTCTAGTCAGTTGCCCAATCCCTTGTGATTTCTATTTTGGATCACACCATGCCATTATAAGAGTCCATGGTTTTTATGGAGAACCAATATTGCTATCAAAGGTTTTGACTCTTAGTTTAGCATTCCTCAAGGTTACCAGACAAGTATCCTCAGTTGACAATGAATTTGGTTCTAGGAAGAGAAAAATAAAATTATATGATCTTTCATGGATGACAACAAGCATGGTGTTAGAAACCAGAGAAACTAAATTTGTGTTGCTCAGAAAGCTAGCCTTTTTGGGTTTCCTTCTGATAGAAGATAAATAAGTTTATGACCTAAATGATTTCATAGCCTCTTTAGTAAGGACTCACAGGGTTGTAACTAGAATTACACATGAAGGTCACCCTTTTTGGGAAACCAAGAAAAATCCTAGGGAAGACAATCCTGGATTTTATGTTGAGTTAACAGACTTGCCACTTCCACATAATAGGCCATGGGAGACATTCTATGTCAAATAAAGAGATTATGATCCCAATGTCAAAATGAATTCTAGCTTAAGGAGAAATTTAAAGAATAAAGATTGGGATACTGAGAAGATAGAGGCCTCTTGGAAATATAGGGAGGAAATTTGTCAAAAAACCCATTCTTTTGGGAATGTAGACACAGATAAAAGATGGGAAGAACTATGGGATGGATGTCATCTCTCTCTTGCATCTAGCCCAGAGATAAGTACTTTACTAGGTGAAGAGTAAGAAGTTAGGGCTGGGTAAAGCAAAGAGTCACAAGCCTCAGAGCAAACTCAGCTATAGAAACTATATTAGTTTGGCCTCAATCCCTTAGCACCATAGAAATGTAGAAAAGTGTGGTGCCTTCATCATCACAAGCTTCCCCATCAGCCCCGGTTGTAGATGTTCCCAGTTCCCCACAAGCCTCATTGAAAGGAAAAAAAATATAGCTAGAAGAAGAGACACCCAAGAAATGAAAGAGGGTGTAGTTTTAATTAGTTTTAGAGGAGACAGACACATCACAACACCAATTAGAGGGTACTGTAATTGCTCCTCAAGTAAGTAATACTCCTCCCTCTCCTTCTCAGTCTATTTCTTCCCCTATCACTTTTGCCACTCCTATTTCCCACTTCATCCCATTAGTGCCACCTTAGGCCTTAACATTACCTCATTTCTCCCCTTTTATTCCCAATAAACCTTTCCCTTAGATTGCCCATAGCCAACAAATAGCTATTCAATATGGTCTACCACAAGGACATCCTTTGCAGGTGGGCACATTGCCTTTCCTTCCACCTTCTAGACCCAAGCAGATGCTGCTAGGAAGGCAAGGGAAACTTGAAGAGAGAAGAAGAAGATTAAGGAGAATAAAGCTTTGGCTACACCTCATTTGCAGTCACAATTCAACCTAATTCAACAACAATTGATGGTGACCCATTTCTCACCAGATGTAATAAAGCTAGCTGAGCAAATGTGGCCAAAAGATTACATGATGAATGTAGTAGCCATCAACATGTCACTCTTCAGGCCACATGACAAAGTTGAGCTACTGACAGAATCCACTTCTACAGTGACTAAAGATTATTTGAAGATATCAAGAAAGCTACATAAGATGGAAGCTAAGTTAGCCAAGGAAAAGGCAAACTGTAATAGTTTGACAACAAAGATCAATAATAAAAACAATGAAATAGAGAATCTAAATAAATAGTTGCAAAATATTGCTTCTCTTTAGACTCACCAGGTAATTCAAGCCCAAAATGATTCTTTAAAGGTAGGGCTCACATAGGTAAAGGATGTGGTGACAACCCTTAGGCATGAAAAAGCAATGTTGCAAGAAAAGAGCGAGGAACACCTATTGCAGGTTACCCATTTATAATAAAAGTTGTTGGCCGAATAGAATAATGATGCAGTCATAATAGCCCAATTTCATTCAAATCAATAAAGAGCAGCACAAATGACACTAAAGCTGGCTAATAGGCCAAAGAGTGTCAGAGTATTAAGTCTAGTAAGGGAGCTATATGAATCCATATGGAAGAGAATCTCTTCAGAGATTAATTAGCTCAAACCTTCTCTCACCTTCCTGCTAAATACATAGGAATTATGCAAAAAGGTGGAGAGTTTAGTTGTAAATACTCTGACTACAGTCTCTAAAAGAGTAATGGACTCAAAAATGTTGCTGCAAAATCTGTATGATGCAATGGATGCAATACTATTAGCAGAAGGAATCAATGACATAATGGTCACTGCCAAGCGGGTGAATGAAGTTCTCAGTTGTAATTCTGTAGCCAATAGTTTCAAGCAGCTTCTAGATGTCATGAAGGAAGGAATCAATGAAATGAAATAGCATGTTGAAGATCTAGTGCAACTAGGTTTTCCTTCTCCATTTCCTAATGGTAGAAGAAATTGAACCTTTACTATTGGCTAAACAAAAAGATTAAATAGTTTTCTAGAATCTAAGGGATAATTCATCAATCCCTGAAGTAGAAGCTGTCTTGGTTCTTATTTCCCAGCTCAAATTCAAATTGAAGGCTACAGTTCAAATTTTGCAACATTTTTCACACAAGGATATTATTAACCTTGATTTAGCCTTAAATAAATTGTAGAGTAAGCAAGGGTTATCTGATGAAGAGTGGTTTGCCTACTAGATAGCATTGTTGAAGCTATAATTTTAAATTTTTTGTTCAAGCGGGAGTCATGGGTTCTTTTTTAGCAGGCCCGAAAGTCCTCAGGGTCATCAATAATTGTAGAGTAAAAATTTACTCTACATTACATTCTATTTTTTAGCTATGCACTACCAAATTTTATCTGCACATTCATTGGTATGAGATGGCGAAGTCATGATATAGAGCACAGGCTCTATTTTTCTTTTGATTCATTTTTGCCTAAGTGTTGAAGTCGAGTGGAAGTTGCCAAGTGTCAACATCTGAGGCATCCTTTCTAAGTAGAAATTGCTAAGTGTTATATTCTAAGGCACCTTATATGTGTTATGTGAGTTGGTTGAAATGTGCCATGTGTCTCATAGTGACTCAGCAAAATACGGCAAGTGTCATCATCCACGGTTTCATATTGGCACCCACATTTCATCTTTTTCTAGTGAAAGGTTTCAAAAGCTAAGTATCAAGATTAGGCAGAAAGTGACAAGTGGTAGTCATAAAAGGTATCAATGTTGCTTTTCTAAAAGTGATGGAAGCTGCCACATATTCTAGCAAAAGAAAGCGAAAGCCACCATGTGTTGTGGTCTGCATTATCTTCATCTTTGCTTCACTGATATAGCAAAGATTGTGGTGGGTCCTAAGTTTTGTTTCTTAAGTGAGTGAAATCTTCCAGGTGTTGCTGTCCATGTAAATTTGAAATGAGACCCAAATTATTTCTATGGTATAATTACAACTAGCAGAGACTACCACATGTCATCTTCTACAGGTTTCTAAAAAGACAACTATAAGCAGCAGAGATCACCACGTAACCTAGGTAAGAGAAGTAGAGATTGCCATGTGTCTTTTGATGAAGAAGCATATATTAACACCTATCTTGGTGTCCCTTTTAAAATAAATGTCATGAATCTTATTATATTTTAAGCTGTTAAAGTAATGAGGAAGTAGATAGTGACAAGTGTCAAAGGCAAAACATGGCTAGGCAAAGACACAAAAGAGTATAAGTTACACAGAAAGTGCCATGTGTCTTCAATAGGTTCTACAAAATGTGACATGTGTTATCCTTCAGTGTTTGCTAAAGTAAGAAGAGGAAATTGGCTAAGTGTCACATAGCATTCAAGAGAAGGGAGCGTCCTGCAATCTGTGTCAGCTAATGAATTGCCAGAAGATGAAGCACTCAAGAATCTATAAGATATCTTATGTTAGACACATTCAGTTAGGGAAGATTTGATTTGAGCCATTGGATTGGGAACAAGTAGACAATCTAGATTGGATCCAAGGCTATAAATAAGGGTGCAGAGGTCACCAGGGAGAGATCCATTATTATCAAAAAAAAAAAATTGAGAGAGAATTATTGTAACAAGTTTAGACTTTCTAGAGCTATGGCTAGGTAATATCATTTGATTTTATCTCATTTTTTTAAGTTAAAAGGTTTATATGACTATACATGTTTTTGTGCATTTTGTATGACTAGAAGATTCAAATAAGAATATTGAACCCTATGCCTTTGTTGATATTATCTATGTCATTTGAAAAAGTAGTCTAGACTGTAGATTTTCTGGAACTGTGATTAGGAATGTCATTTGCTTTTGTCTCATTTTCTTGAGTTGAAAGGTTTATATGACTGTACATGTTTCTATGCCTCTTATTTGATTGAAAAATTTAAATAACAAAATTGAACCCTATGCCTTTGTTGACATTTTATGTATCTCAACAAAAGAAGTCTATGTTGTGTGCCTCTGTTTCTATTGTTTCAATCTTTTACATTGATCATGTACTTGTTTGCTCTTAAATGTAAATGAATCCTACATATAGTCTCATTGTGCTTAGGATTAAGGTTGAATTACATCTCAGGTGCATTGCCATAGATTAGATTTTATTTCTTGCATTGTGTTTCTGATTTAAATTCCTCCCCTTTTCCCAGTATTTACTCAATTTAAGGAAGAGCCAACTTCTCTAAAATCTAGAGGTTGTTTCAAGAACACAAGTCCCACATCTTGAAACTTCCCATTGTTGTTGATTAGAATCAAGTGAAATTTTAAATCATCAACACACACTATCCACAAGATAAAAGGGAATATATTGCAATATAAAATATCTCCTTTGTGATCTACTCATACTATTACGATACTCACCATATTGAAAAAATCTGATCTTATCCTATGTCCAACTTTTTAGAGGCAATGAACCAGCTGATTGGGAATAATCATGATTGACTAAAACCTCTTCCTTTGACTCATGAATTTATGAATCTAGATGTTCATAAAGTTCTTTACCCCTTATAAATTTTTTCACCTTGATATCAACATCATATTCTATTACTTTAGTGATCCACCCTTCCCTCATTTCACTAAGATCTTTTCTCAAGAAAAACTCTTAGGTACTAGGATGAGAGACCATAACATAAATCTTATTATTTGTAACCATATGTCTAAACTTGTTTAGTTCCCTTCCAATATCAATGACCTTATTTTCCAAAAAGGTGTACTTGACTTCATTATATTCTAAACCTTGACTAAATAATGTAATCCCTCATCATTCTTTTACATTAGCATGGTTAATAAAGTATTAAGGTTAGAAATTGAATACAATATGAAGCATTTAGTAAAATTAATATTAAAAAGAGTAGTATTTTATATGATTTATTTCTTTAAGGCTTCAAAACTGATCTTACCCTCTTTGGTCCAAGAAAAGGCTTGGTTCTTCCCAAGCATAGTTGTGATAGGTTTCACCAAAGATGTAAAACCAGGTATGAACCTCCTTATGAAAGTTAACTTTCCTAAGAAATTTGAAGATATTTATTATTCAAGGGTAATGATAAGCTTAGAGTATCCTTTATCATTTTAGGATCAATATTCAAACCATCCTTGGAAATGATATGTCCTAAGAGCTTACCTTCATGAATAACAAATATACACTTTTATGGATTAAGAGATACTCCATATTGCTTACATCTTTAAAACACTTGTCTAAAGTGTTTCATGTATTCATTATCATCTTTAGAAAACATTATTATATCATCTATATAAACCAATAGGATATCATTGATCAAACCTTAGAAGTTCATGTCCATTGATTTTTGAAATGTGTCACCAATATTAGGCAAACCAAAGGGCATCTTCCTATAAGAAAAATTCCCCTATTTAGTAGTGAAGGATATGTTAAATTGATCATCCTCATTGAATAAAATATTATTATAGCTTGAATATACATCTATAAGAGAAAAATATTGAGAAGGTGAAACCATTTGCAAAATTTATTCTGTTGAGGGTAGAGGATAGTGATCTTTGAGTCAAACTATATTAAGATCTCTAAAGTCTACACAAAGTATTATCTCCCCATTATTATTTATAATAGGCACAAAGTTATCTACCCATGCTTAATGCTTGATGGGAAATATTATCTCATATTCAAGGATTTTGGTAAGTTCTAACCTCATTAGTTGTTAAACCTTGGGGTTGATGGGTCTTTGCTTATGTCTAATTGATTTAACTCTAAGTCCCAACTAAATGGTATAGTGTTCTAGGATAGGATAAAATCCTTTGAGGTCTTTATATTTGAAATTAAATATATCATTAAATTCTCTATATATCTCAATGAATGCTTTCTTCTCTTTTTGAGGAGTTTTTCCTTGAAGATCAGGACTCTTTCATAATTTTCCTCTTTTGTAGACATACTAACTATCTCCTTATTTTGATCATTATCATTGAAGATAATTTCTAAGGTCACCAAACCCTTAGATATCTTATTGGTTCTTAGTTGCACAATCTGATCACCAAATTATTTTTAGAGCCTCCTTTGATTCCTTGAAGAAAACTTAGCCTCATTTTTAAAAAGTCATGCAATGTGTTTGTCACTGTAAAATAATTTAAAAGACACTTCATTATAAATTACATAAGGTATAAAAATAATATTAATATGAGACTATTTTACCTCCTCTTTTATGGTAGTTGTAGTATCAAATTGAGATCTTATGGCAGTTAGCATATCAGCATGACTATTCTTCTCCCTTGAGATTGATTGTATATTGAATCCATTAAAGTCTTCAAGAAAATACCATAACCTATAATTATATGACTTAATAAAATGGTTATTGGAAATAACCACATTTCTAACATACTCCATAACCAATTCACTAGCTCTATATACTTGCAAGTTCTTGAATCCTTTTCTCCTTGCCCACTGAAGGCCATGAGTAAAACCTTCATACTTAGCCACATTACAACTAAAAATGAGATTAAATATATATGAATCAAAAAATTATTATTTATATGGGGATACCAACATAACACCAGCCCTTACACTAACTTTACTTCTTGAACCATCAAAAAAAATCTTCCACAATTCATCATCTTCACATTCTTCCTTGGAAAGTATAGGTGTTGGTACCCCTTCATGTATATAATACACTCCTAAACCAATTTCCTCCACAAAATCATAGGGGCCATGTTAATAATTATTAGTTACATATTAATCAATAAATATATCTAAAATATCCTCAAGCTTTGAAAAAGTGCCATCATCTACAATAGAGTCCTTTTCTTCATGGGCCACACAATTCATATTACAACTTATCTTAATGTAAGGGCTAATATGAAACCTTGCAAGGGGTTTTCTCCCAAGTTTCACCTTGGACCTATAACTTATTTTAAAGGTCAATAAATACTATTTAATTGAGAGATATCCACCTATCTTATCTATGAAATCCCTTGATAGGAAGATTGTAAAGTGGGTTAGGAGATCAACCACAACTATGTCTTGCAAGATAAGAAGACTAGGAAAATAATGAAAGAAAAAATTCAAGCCTTTTATCAGTCTTATTATCTTGGTATGTGTACCATCTAATTGAAAGACCCCTTTACTATGTGGCTCATATTTCAAGCCCAACTTGTCAGCTACAACTTTGGGCATAACAGAAGTAAAAGCTCCACTATCGACTATGCAATTGTGTACCAACTTGTCACCTATAATAAAAGTGAGGTAAAATGATGAATGTTTGTCATCCATAGTGAATTTTTCAACAATTTACTAGGATAATTTTTGAGAGAAACATGGCTGTGACTTTGATTTGAGGGTGAGATACTAGTAGGGATAACAAATAACTATTTTTTAGAAGTTATTTTTAACTAGGCATATATTGAACATCCCAAAGAGAAATAGATGTTTTAGTGTTTTTAAACTAATCTAAAATGTTTAAATAAACCATACCTACTTTTTATTTGGCTCTTGTAGGTAGATGATTACTTGAAACTTAAGGGATAAGAGTAAACTTTACCATATTTTGACTTGATGGAGATGTACAAGTTTTTGTAACTATCACACTTGTAGCTATGTCTTGTTTCCTTGTAGGAGGATTGGATGAGATTGTGGGCATGTAAATGAAACCTCATAGAACCTTCCTCTTAGACCTTGTATGTTCTAAAATAGAGGATCCTTGATTTAGAATAAGAGTGTCTTCAACTATAAAATTGGTGAAGATCTCTCCTTAAGGATACAAATCCTCATATTTGCATCATCACCTCATCCTAATTTGATAGGAGGCGAGTAATTACTCCTTGATACACTAGATATTTCTCTCCATTATCATTGGCATCCATGAATTGGTCTTTATGTTAATCTTTTACCAAAACTAACATGCTATGAACTAGTGTCATATCTCTTACATTGGTGGCAGAGTTAGGATTGTATACATTAATAGGCCTATTGGGATTAGACATCCATTAGCCTCTTCCTCTTCCATATTTTTGACCATAATATTGTTGATAGGGGTAAGGATTATGATAGGCAGCTTGTTGCATATTAGATTTGCTATTTTGAGCTTCTGAGGATGGAAACATCATTTTATAATTAACATTAATTTTTGCTTGCTTAGGAGTAACCTTAGTTTTAGTATTGGCATTAGGAACTTGGGATACATCTGGAGTATTAGAAAAATAATGAGACAATAAAGGCATAGAATCCTTAGGAGGCAATCTTCCATCTTAGATGAGACTATTCTCAGCTTTGATATCAAGATCATATGCTTTAAGAGGAGTGGAATCCCGCATAGATTGAAGCATGATGGAAATTTCATTCTCAATGGCTTTCAAGTATGTAGGGCACACAAAACCAACAAATGGTCTCATAGGAAGAGGCAATCTATTCCAAGTCTTTTAAAACATTTCATTTAAGTCATGCATTATTTCTTTGGGTCCCATTTTTATCATGCTGATTTGATGTATGAGAGAGGCATGGCCACTTTCATTTCCAAATCTAGAAGTTAACAACACTACAAACTCATCCCATTTTAATATTCATATACCTTATAGAGTCATATACCAATCAAGAGCCTTCCCTTTAAGGAACATGACAAGGAGTCTAATGGTAATGTTCTCTAAAATAATATTATGGAAACTACTAAATTTAGAAATATCTCTAATGTGCTTATTAGGTGTGGCATGAATCTCACTATTGAATGTGGGTACACCTTTCATGGCATTAGGAGGAATGGAATCATATACATGAAGTTGAATTGGATTATCAATATTAAAGGTAGGGAAAGAATGAGGTCTATTCATGTCTTATTCTTTAAGATATTCAACTTTTTCAACCTCTTCCTTTCTATAAAAATCTACTTGTTCTGCAAAGGGTAGATTTTGTTGTGGAAACTAAACTTTAAGAGGAATTTCAGGTTGAATGGGTGAATTAATAGGTTTGAATGTTTTACTAGAGGATGACCTAGTGAGAACCATGAATTACGAGAGAACATTTATAACAAAATAATGGCCTTAAATTATATTTACCTTAAAGGAGTTTCCAAATGTTAAGTAACACAATAATTTTTAGTTGATATTATCAACACCAACATTCACCTTAATAAGTTGTTTTGAAGACAATGGGTCCCACTAGGCATGCTATAATTGTTGTCACAAAATCTTTCACCCTATATGAATTTGTTCAAACTTATTCTAGATTTGGGCAACGTGGGAACATTTCCAAGTATGTGGGTGTACCTAAATTGAAAATGAGCCTCTAGATTTAAAGTCTAGCTCCCTTAATGTATCTTGAAATGATCTTATCTAAGTCAACTAATTACTTATGGGGAAAAAAGTTATAGAATGCATGAATTGAACTTACTCTAAAGGAGGTGATGCACCAAATGTTCAAAAATTCACTCTCAAGATTGAACTCACTAGCACACTAATAGAATATGAATAGAACTAATGCAATATTTATAATGGTTTTTAAGTAATAATGTTTCACCTACATGTCAATTTTATGGACTTAAGCTAGAGGGAAATGAGGGTAAAGCTTTATTGGAAGCACTTATAGTCAACTATCCACTCTATAACTGACACATCAACTTTACGACACACTAGATGACCTACAAGAAAATTTTATTATCACTTAGGTTGGACTTGGACCAATTAAGGGAAAATTACAACCAAATTTCATATTAAATAAAAATAAAACACTAAGCATTGATTAGTAAACAACTACAAAATTCTCTATTCATTAGTCCAAGAGGTGAAAAATATAATTTCTAGTAGAGTCTAGTCATACCATCCTAAGGGATACTTAACAATGGATTAAAGGCTATATTTATAGAATAAAGGGCCTTTAGAGAGAAATACTTCAGTTCTAAAATAAGAATCAATGAGCTCAACTCCATTTGAACTATAGTTACAACTATTTTTGTAAAATGCTCATTCAAACCTTTTAATTGATCTAGGTAACTTCATGTGGTTACATAATTACGTAAGTCCCTCATTGATGCTCCCCAATGGTTACAGTAATGGGATCAAGTTATTCTTATCTAGGTCCTAGAATCAATGTAGTTACAACTATTGTATCAATCTATTAGAGCTTTGTCCTAGTGCTAACTACTCTTCACTGGTTCATGGTATATAAAGGCTGATAGAAGGGCCTATTTCATGTAGTTGGTCCTGCAAATGAAACCATTGGGGTCTATGTGTATGAATTCATGGTGTCCTTTGAAATGGTATCTCTTATTCAAATTAGATCATGCTCAAACTTGTCCCCATGTTCATAGGTCAATTATAAATGGAAAACCAATATCAGACTATTCATTTTCCTATAGTTGTGACATTGATGTAAACTTATAGATCATATATCCCCTTTCTTAGTTATAATCAATCTAAATAGACCCACTTTATCTATATAAGAATCAAGGATTCACCATATTCATAGATCCTCTTTAATAATGATGAATATATTCATAGAAATAACCCTGCATGACATAAACCATCAAGATAAAGATCCATATTAAGCTTTAATGGTAGTCTATTTATGTCTTTTAACCTGATTAAATCAATGCATTCCTTTAAATTTGAGATCTAATGGTGATGGGATGAACCTGTAAGACCTTATTTTCTTTGGTTAAAAACTACTCCTTTGGTTTGACTTTGTCTATTAAAAATTGATTCAAAACAATTAAAATGCTCCTAGTTATCTTTATTCCCATTAGCCTTGAAGATCCCTAATATTAGATATTAACTCTTAGACCATGATATATTCATTGATATTGATTTACATAATTAAACATACTCTATAAATATTCTATTAGTTTGAATGTGCTCATGCCACTTGCCAATCACATGTTAATCTTAGGATCCTATTATCAATCTACTAATTCACACAGTTAAGCATGTGGTGGCCTCTCAAGATCCTTGACCTTTTGTCTCATCTCACACCACTAAATCAAGATATACAAGTGAATTTTAGATATATATATCATTGGGCCCACTTTTCTACTAGTTAAGCTCCTACTTTTAGATCATCAATATGATTGAATGTGAACTGTTGATCTTCTTGCATTTAAAAACAAATGGCTACTTACCATGGTATAAATTTGATGTCCACGTGATTATCATTTGACATTTGTGAGATCATCATCAATGTCTATGTGAACATTAAATTTAAGACCCTAATAGTTTTTTCCATAGCTTAATGTTAACATCTACATGAATGTCTCACATTTTTGACCAAATTTTAATGGTTGGATCTAAAATCAAAAATTTCATGGAGTTACCAATTTTGTAGGAGATGTTTTTGATAATAAAAGTATTTTTCCAACTTGATTCGCTAGTTCTAGGATCTTTTTAAGTGTGTTTATAAAGTGTTTAAGTGAGTTGATTTATGTGATTTTGCATGATGTCTATGCATATATAATTAATCATTTGAACCTAAAGGGATACTTTATGGATCTCAAACTTGATGTTAGTGAAAACATCTTATGTTGTAGGTCCATATTTGAATGCTCATAACTTGAGTTAGAAAGCTTGTGAGGACTTGAAAATTTTATGATATAATCTAGGCAAAAAGAGATCCATGGTGTTGCAATCCTTTTGCTGTCAATGCTTCTCTAGTGAAGATAGAAAATGTTCAACCAAGCTGACCAGTGCATTTCCATGTGACGTATAGGATGGTTTGGCCCCTTAGACCCAGAAAAATGAACTTTGAAGCCTTAGATCTCAAGATAGAAGACTCATCAAGTAATGAAACTTGAAAATAATGATCTTGACACTAAGTACATTGATCACATGTGGTTTTTTGGTCATTTTAGGTTTTTTGAGCTAATTTATAAATTACACAAGTGAGTTATCTAGTCTAGTCTTTATATGATGACCTGGTGATGGCCTAATTTACTTAGGCTTATGTTTGAGATACTACTTGATATTTGAAATCTTGAATAAACTTATTGATGCCTGTGTGAAATCTTTCCATGATCCTGACAACTTTGACACCATAAAAACCTACTACTTGTATATATGACTCTAAAGTGACCCCTAAGACACCAAATAACATAATGACTAAGATAGACTATGACCAAAGATAGAATGGCATATGAAATGACATCAAATGAACTACAAAATACCATATGAAATTATAAAAATCCCTTATACAAGATTATAACTATAGGGGGTTGAACCATTTTGGCTTAGGGTAAAAATGATTAACATTTTTGGTAATTTCCCAATGGTGGCATATTTACTATTCCATGACTAATTGCCTAATCCTATCCATTGGTTTATGTAGTCACATGTATATAGGCTTGAAATATAAAATACCCTCAAAAACACACAAAAATGATAAAAAATACAAGAAAAAGATAAAAAATACAAACACACATGCTTCATGAGCACTTAGGGAACATAACACACAAAACTAAAGAAAACACACACCTAATCTAATATTTACAAAAATAACCTTTAGTTTTCAATAGAAGGGTTTAAAATGTATCCCATTCATAGGGATAGGTATCTCTTATTCATTCATCCTTATTAACTGACAATATTTGATTTGTTTTCACTTGATAATGACATATGGTCTGATTTATAGGGTATCAACTTTGGTATGTCTCCCCGGTTTTTCTCTATCTTCATCCCATTTCAATACTATGTCACCTTGTTGAAATGATCTTAGAGTTTCATTTTTATCAAAAGACCTCTTCATTAGTACTAGTTTATGCTCCATAGCTTGACGAGATTTATCTCTAGTCTTTTGAAACTCCATTAATTTTATCAATCTCACCTTTATTGAGGTATTCTCAAGAAACTCTAGTTGATGTGATAACTCTAAGGTATGTATCTCTTGAGAGGGACAACTTAGCTTACCTTCCATAGACAAGTACAAAAGGAGAATTCCTTATTGACCTCCTGATAGTTATCCCATCAACCCATAATACTATCCTCAATTTGGTGTTCCAAGATCTTTGGTTATGATCTAAGGTTCTCTTAATTATTTTGATCAGATTCATATTAGTAGATTCAACCAACCCATTAACTAGAGTGTAATAGCTAGATGAAGTGCTCAATAATATTCCATTACTATTTTCCTAATTATTTATCTTATCACCCATAAAATCAAGAGTGTTATTTCAACTAATAGTATAAGGAGTGCTAAGCCTTGTTATGATATTCTCATAGAACTCGAAGATAGCATTCTCATTAGCTTCCTTCAATTCTATTGCCTTAACCCACCTTGTAAAATAGTCAATTGTTATGAGTATCCATTTATGACTAGCACTTTATTGGGGATTTATCATGAAAATGACATCAAAACCCCATTTCATGAAAGGTTGATCAACTTGGATAGGCTTGAAAGGAAGAGTTGTAAGCTTCTATTTTTCTTCAAAGAAAGTGCATTGTACACACCTTCTCACCCAAACATGGTAGTACTTGACAAAGTTGGGCCAATAATATCCCACCCTCATGATCTTGGTAGATTTGGTTCTTGGAGAGAAATGACCTCCTACTATCCCATCATGAAACTTCTTGAGAAACACCCCAAACTGATCATTATCAATGCATCTCAATAGCACACCATTGATGTCCCTCCTAAAATTAACACCATCCAAAAGACAATAGGAAATATATTCCAATATAAAATATCTCTTTTATTATATACTCATATTATTAGGATAATTTCCATTTTGAAGAAATATGATCACATCTTGTGTCCAAGTTGGTGGAGGCAATGAACCAGCTAATTAGGAACAATCATGATTGACTAGAGCCTCATCCTTTGACTCATGAAGATCTGAAGCTAGATGTTCAGAAAGTACCTTATCCATTATCAATATTATCACCTTTCTATCAACATCATATTCCATTACTTTAGTGACCCACTTTGCCCTCTTTCCATTAAGATCTTTTCTCAAGAGACACTCTTTGGTACTAGGATGAGAGACCATAACATGAATCTTATTATTTGAAACCATAAGTCTAAACTTATTTAGTCTCATTATAATAACAAATACATGTTTCTCCACAAAAGTGTACTTGAATTCATAATACTATAAACATTAACTAAAGAATTTAATTGGTTACTCCACACCCTCATCGTTTTTTTCATTGGCATCATTGAGATAGTATCAAGGTTAGAAAATGAATAAAACATGAATTCTTTAGTAAAATTAGGATTCACAAGAGTAGGAATTTCTAAAATTATTTTATTTATGGATTAAAAATGACTCTTACCCTCTTTGGTCCAAGATAATACTTAGTTATTCTTGAGCATAGTTGTGATAGGTTTCACCAAAGATGTAAAATTAGGTATGAACCTCCTTACAAAATTTATCTTGCCTAAGAAACATTGAAGACCTTTCTTATGAAAGGGCAATGATAAGCCTATAATATCCTCTAATATTTTAAGATAAATATTCAAACCATACACGGAAATGATACATCCCAAGAGATTGCATTCATGAATAGTTGTTGTGTGAAATTTGAGAAATATGATGAAATTACACATAAATATGCAATTTGAACTCAAAACATCAAACTACCTAATAAGAAGGATTATGAAAACAAATAAGAACCATAATATAAACCTTACTAAATATTTTTTTCATTTATCTTCCTTTAAAGATGTTTAAATGGATGTTTGATTGTTATGGAGTCAAAATTTTGAAATTATGATGGCATAATCAACTATGTTGATAATGGATTCAAAAACTAGATTAGCATGGGCTTAGTATATTACTTATAGATTGCTAGTTGATCATGTATTCACAAATACATTATGGATTTATGAGTTGGTTTCAATAGAGGATTGGGTTTTTTATATAGAATGTGGAGTGAAAGATTAAAATGAATTAACAATTCCTTGGAAGCCTTTAGATTTAGAGGTTTCTAGAGAGGAAGGGTGAGAATAGAGAGGAATCTAGAATTAGAGAATTTTAGAATCTTCTTAGGGGTTAATTAGGATTAAGTAGGGGATTAGATATGGATTAGGTGGGTGATTAGGGACTATGGATGTAGGAGAGCCTAAGAGTAGGCTTAGTAGGGGGGTAGGTGGGTCATAGGAATTTAAAATTCCTAATTAATAGATATATGGGATTAAGATGGGATAAAGAGGATTTAGGAAAATGAATGAAGAAGTGGGATAAGAATATAATTAGTTAATGAATAAATATTGATGGGGGATATGTGATAAATGATTAAAAGAGGGTGATATTAGGATGGGATTGTATGAGATAAATTAGATAAGTGGAATTAGTGTTGACTAATAGTGATATTAGTTATGTTAAATAAATCAAGTTAATTTATATGCATACATTTTTCCACTCTTTGAAATGGACTTGCAAGTGAAGCAAAGTGTAAGTATTAATGGTATTTCAAATAAACTCCATTCCGTGGATGAATGTTAGTAGATGATGTTATTGGATATGATGCCCCCTTAAGGGGACATGTGGGGAAGAATAAGATGGATGGCCACTTGAAATAAGAAAAAAGTGGTGGGATGTAAAGGATAGATGAGGTAATGGGATGTGAGATGTTGACATAGATGAGGAAGAAGATAAAATCAACTTGAGAAATGAGCTATATATTTATGACTACCCTAGAAAATTCACATGCATAAGGAGTAAAGATGACTGTCATGGTTTTTGATAAATCCCAAGGGGGAATAAATCATAACATGATGATTATAGGATTGAAAAGCCACAAGTTTTAGATGATCCCAAGAAAGGATGAATGAAAGGAAAAGTTATAGGATAGGATAAGATGATGATTTGATAATATTAATGATGGGTTTATCTCAAATCTAAAGTTGATCAATATGATGAAGAAGATAAGAGGGAATAAATGATCTGATCAAGTGACCAAAAGACTACATTGTATCAACTCAATTACCCATAATGTGATGAGAAAGTTACACTTTGTGTCATGCCCCAATCGAGGGAGGGAAATGTAAACTTTTAAGTGAATTACTAATTTAGTTAAATATGGATGTTATGATGTGTTAGGGCCAATCAATAGGTGTAGGTGATTGACAAAAAGTTTAAACAGATGATTGTGGTGTTGGTAATTAATCAATAGACTAGTTGATGAATGATTGATATTATATCTCAAGGATTTGACTAATGCAATACTAGGGGAAGATGATGGATGATGAGAAAGAGGTGAGAGTGGTTGAGGTATTTATGGAAACTAAAAAGTGGCCAAGAGATTCATACATAGTCTTAGGAGACCTTAGGCTGATATAGTTTTGATTATAAAATAAATGACAATTATTGACCATAAGGTAATGATAGTGAATATGATAGAACTGTTAGTGATTAAAGGATAAAATATTATATGTTAGTCAAATGAGTTGAGAGGATTATATTAGGGATGATTATATGATCACATAAATTATTAGGGTGTAGATGATCAATTCATCACCACTATCATAAGACTCATCATAGTCTAGGTAGTCTAATTAAATATGCAACTTGGTAGTATGCCCCATTATATAAGTATGACCAAGAGGATGTTATGCTAAAATTCATGGTTAAATAGAAAAATCTACATCATCAAGGACACTTATAATTAATAATTTATCCTTGGGTGACCTCATAGCATCCCTATTCTTTTCCAAATAGATAAGAAAACATGATACAAATATAAGATAAACAAAATATATACATGATAAAAGACATACAAAAAAATCAAACAACATAGAATCAATACACACAAGTATCTCTATGAAATGTCAAAATGTCTTATCAAATGATGGAATGAATGATTGGGTGATGGACTGGACTAGGATGATCAATATGTGATTATGGAATAAGGATAGACTCCAATGTGCATAGGATGACTAATGATGATAATGAGAATAGGATAGGGATTTAGATAAGGATATATTTTATACTTGGATTAGACTTAGATAAGGATAAAAATTTGGAAAAGGTATAGATGTGGAATAGAGTATGGATGAAGAATAGACTAAAAATGATGATATGGATTCAGGGACCTAGACTAGGGTTAGGATAAGGAAAATTTGGATTTAAGATACTAGTTAGGTCTAGGAATTAAACCTAAGAGTGGCCAAACGAGGTGATTAAGATTACCAAGGGTTACTAAAATACAAAACCCTATAAGAGTTGAATCTATCAAGATGATCAGGAGATGATGGGATCACATACCTTTTAAACTAGTAAAATAGTGATTGCATGGGTACTAGGTATGAGGAGGCAATGATAGGGAAGTAATGGGTGCTATACTAAATTCCTTGACAAGTTTTTGTGTATTTTAATAATACTTAGTCAAAAGAGATGATGATGATGAATATATAGATTAGTGATCATGATGAATTAGGTTCAAGACAAAGTATAGTATCTAATGATGATGAATGGGGAAAATATGAGATAGATAGCAGATGTTGTGAAAGATGAATGAAATGGAGATGGATGTGACTAGGGGATTAGGCATAAGACAAGACGCCATGGACTAATTTTTTTTTTTCTATTTTTTTGAATTTTAGGGTTTTTTGGAAGATGTATGTAGACTATATAACTAGGGTTAATAGCAAAGGTAAAACCAAACCTAGAAACCATGATATAGATAGATGGAATAATGAATGAGATGACATAAATATGAGGGTTATTTGTAAAATGGGATGAGGACCAAAGAAGAAAGGAATATGGATTACTTATGACCATATCATGAAGGAACCAGATGTTTGGTTCCCTAAGTGTTCATCAGAGGATATGCCAAGAGGGTTTTGAGAACATTTCTCAAGACACCTTCCTCATCCTTACAAAGGTCAAGATGCAAAGAAATGGAAGACATGATGGTGGGTGATGGGTAGGATCAATGTATGGGATGGATGACAAATAATGGATTATTCCCCAAGTATTGAGGTATAATTTGAACAATAGATTATTTTACTATGATGTTGAAAACCATTTTTCATCATGGTACTTGCCCAAGGTGCCAAAAGACTAGTTTTCACTATTGGATGAATGATTATTATTATTATTATTATTATTATTATTATTATTATTATTATTATTATTATTATTATTATTATTATTATTATTGTTTTATTTTTATTTTTTGATTTGTTTGAGAATATTGATTTATTAGAGAAGGGAGAGATGCAAGATGTTTATTTTTTTTGGTTCTTCAGCAAACACCTATTTTATAAATATATGATGCTAGGATCATGTCACTATTGCTAGATGTATTAATGTCTTGGTGGCCTTTAATTATTCTTGATTTAACATCCTATAGACATTTTAACCAAGTGTCTTTGTAGCCCTATGAGGGAAAATGATGCCCAGGTATTTGAGATATGGTACAGATGGGATTTGTCATGATTGTGAGCATGAGATATAGGATGTGAATGAAGAATATGGTTAGGATGGTTGATATGATGGGATGGGGATTATAAATGGGGTTTGATAGTTACATACACCATTGAATATGGTGGATGGGATTCTTGAGATTAATACCATGAGATTAAGGTATCCAAGACCTTTTTATTTATTGATTCTTTGATCCAAACATTAAGAGGATGGTTAGCCATATGATTATGACTTTGGAAATTCTTTTGACTTCCACCTAGTGTTAGATTATAGGATTCACTAAACTAAATTTATTTTTTACTTGATATATGATGATTATTTTGACTTTTGCATTCCCCTAGTGCCTAATTTTGGGATTCACTAGGAGAAGACATTATTTGATTAGGCTGATTATTTCACTTTTCTTGATTTTGACTTATGGAATCAAAGATAATTTGATCATGATTTGTGATTTTTGGAATATGGTCTTGGAGCTTGGTATTTTTGGCACAATATGTTGAATACAAATGGGAATCTAAGTATGCATGTTTCTTTTCCTCCTCTTTATGGAGTGGTATGTAGGGATTATGAAGGTGAGGTGGATGGTTAATGTTTTGTGATGGATTAAGGTCACTAGGAGACCTAGAATCAATGTCAAAGAAAGTGTCCTCAATAATATCAAAAGGATCACTAAGAATTTTTATAAGATCTACATTCAAATTAGGATAACATTTTCTTTGACAATCTTTAATAGATAAAGATTACAAAAGCTTTGTTATGACTTCATCATCCTGATTGGGATCTAAAGGTATCCCTAGTGGTTATTTATCATCTAAATTATAGGTATCCTCAAAATATTAGGAATTATAATCATCTATTACAATATCTATGAGGGATGATGTTTTTGATGAAGAATCTAATTTAGATACTAGTGCTAAACATGACCTTGATGTAGATAAAAATTGTATTGCCTCTAATGTTGATTTTGGTGTACATGATGTTATGCTACTAGTAGAATATTTATTGTCTATGATGGATCACTCAACATGGGAAGGTGATGGAAGAGGAATGGATTGAATGAAGATAGGCCCATAGAATGTCTTATGAGATATGGGAAGATTTAGTACATGGGGAAGAGACTCATTTTTTATGGATGATTTGTCAGATATAAGAGGATTGGGTGCATGAGAGAAATGATATGTTTTTATAGATGATTTATCAAATATGGGTGTAATATAGAGGATGAATGTGGTGTCTTAACCTTGGATTGAAATGGGAAGGGATTGATAATGAGTGGGAATAGAATCTTGGTAATCCTCTTCTTGATCACCCAAGGCTATTGACTCATCTGTGTATCCTCAGTTACTATGTCACCATGGTTGATGAGGTCTTGGACATAACATTGGAAATTTGGACATTTATTAATGGTATGCACCCAAGTTTGGTGATATAGATAGTATTTATTAACCTTATTCCTAGATGGCTTAGGCTTAATAAGATCAAGATGTCATATGGGTGGATAGACCATCATGTTAGTGGTGACTAGTTGTTGGAAAAAGGATTCCAAGCACATCAAAAATGGATTATAAGGACCTTTTTCCCTTTTTGATTTATATGTGAAAGCATTGGACTTTAGATTAAATGATTAGAGACATGACTGGGTGGATAAACCGGTAGTAGATGGGGTGGCCAGGATAGGATCCCTTTGATAGTGTAAGAAGGGGTAGATGACTAACTATAAGTAGTGGATGGGGGGTTTGAATGTGTATGAGTATGGTCTAGGGGTAAGGTGAATTGATGGGGATCTAAATTTTACACCCAAATAAAAGAGCCTCAAGAAGACTGCCTATGGATCTTCATGAAGATACTTATTAAATATGGAAATTTGTGAACTAAGAAGGCCATTACTAGGATAGGGACTAGTGGATGGTGGAATAGAATGGGATGGGGATGTATATTGATGGGGGACTTACTTAGAAGGTAACATGAGGCTTATGGGGTCAATGTCATTGGTAAGGTGGGCACCCATATTTAATATCAATAATAGGAATTCATATTTACTATTTGAGATGTATTTATTGAGTGGTGCACCCATATTACTAAATTATGAGGTCAAACATGATGAGTTATGGGATTTTAGATGGGGAAGGATGTGGGATGTTGATTTGGGTTGAATGGGAGAAAGGTCAGAAGGTAGGTAAAATCCACTTCTAGTGCTCACAAAAGGATGTAATCCTTATTGGCCAAGATGTATTGGTCTACAAGAACCAAGTCTAAATCCATGAAGATATATGATAACATATAAATAATGAAGGGGGGATAATTTAGAGGGATACAAAGGATTAGATATGGTTTTTTGAATAAAGTAGGTCTAAATGACTAAGCTAGAATGACAAGTAATGATAAAGATGAGATAAATTAAATAATATGATTGTGATGATGTAAGAATAAGATTAGAGTTTAGACTAATAGTATAATAAGTGATAGTGACCTATTAATAATGCCTGGTTTTCAAGCTAGCAAAAATTAATTGGGTTTGATGGGTGACTAGATTCAAACTAGAAAGACAATGGTTAGATGGGTGTTAGTTATGATTAGGCAAGATGAATGGATTATAGATTATATTTATTTATGATGGGTTTTCTAGATTGAAGATGGCAAAGTGATAATATACTAGTAGGATATCAACTAGGTATAAGATTTGACCATGTTTTGAGTGATAGTGGACTAGGATGGTAAGATGATATGAGAGGATAAAAGGACTAGCTCAAGCCTTAGAGTAATTTTCTCAAGATGGGAAGGGATAGGATTATGTGATGAATTTTATAAGGATGAAGGGTTAATGTAAATGAGATGGGGATGGTTTAGACATGGGTATGACCTACAAAATACCAACTAGGATAAGATAGGATTAGGCTAGACTAGATGGGAGATGAAGGTAAGGTCAAGATAAGTGATGGATTATGAATGTTTTAGACTTGAGAAAATATGTGGTTTGTATATGTGAGTGGTGGAGGGTATGACCAATGATAGGTGGATATGATTAGACTAGGAGGGCAAGGAGACAAGGTGATATAGGATAATGAAAAGGATATACAAAGATAATATGCATAAGAGGATGATGAGATGAGGATGTGGAAGATGATATGTTCAAAAGACCTAGATAGGAATTTATAGATTTAATTGAAGGTTGAATTGGTTCATGAATAACACTAGTCTATCATGACATACAAATAATTAAGTAGACCACAAACCTATGATTAGTAAACTCAACCATGTATAACATGATGACTACACTATATAATGGGTTTGTGAGTGAGGCTATACACCAATGAACCATTAAAAAATATCCCAAACCCTCTCAACCCAATTTATACATTACAATAATTTGGGAATTAATACGAACTTTGGTAATGGATCTCTTGTTATGGCTGCAAGTGATTAGGCTATGTTATATAGGATTTCTAGGGGTGTCCCTGATATATGTGAAAGTATGATGGGGCTCAATTATATATAGGATATTGTCTACCCAATTTGTGTATTGGAGTCAAAATTCCACTCACTCTATGGAAACCTTTATGGGGAATTACACTTTAACACCTAACAGTAGTTGTCTTGATATTTATACTCTGCGAAAACATGGAGTTTGGTCTAGTGCATGGTGATGAAATACAAATTACCAACCCCTAAAAAATAGCCAAGGGTTTATTGGTGGTTTTTTATCCTCCATGAATCACTTCAAGGATGCAAGTAGGAGATCATACACCACCATAACCCTTAGGTGACAAAGAGACAAATCTAAAAGGAGATTAATTAACAAATTTTCTAAGACCTGAAATATAAACAAGATGTAAGATGTAAGACAATATGATTAAGATGATTAAAAATTTTATGTTCAAAATTTGAAAAGGAGACTTTGATATGTGGCATGCAATAAAATGATTAGTAGTTTCAAGTGGCACTTTTAATAAGGCAACTTACAAGACAAGGATTAGTAATTTCTTATTAAAAATATTGGGAGGTAACCTACAAAGTGAATGTTAGTATTTTTGCTAATTTTTACTTTGATGTTTTTATTACCTACAATCACACATCAAGTTAATGTGTAAATAATCAAATCAAATAATTAATTAAAAATAGTGCTTCAACTAATTTTTGTATCATTCCTCCTGCAAAAAAAATATTAACAACTTGATCCTTTTGGCCTTCCACTAAATGTCCTTTCAAGCACAATATTAATGGTTTGATATAAACTCAAGAAAGACAAAAAATTCCATACCAAATTTACCCCCAAGAAAATCAAATAACATATAAATCCAAACACTAATTAAAAAACGATAATAATAAACTTTGTAAACTCTAATTATATAATCTCAAAACTTATTATTTTTATTTATTTATTTATTTAATTGAATCATACCAAAATGAAATTAAATTTTATACATTCCAAAATTGCACAAAAATAATTAAAAAACACTCTAATTTTATTTTTAAGCTAAAGAAGTGATGTATACATACTAATAAAGACATATTTAGGGCAATGATGATTTATAATAGATGGGGAATTAAAATTTTGTTTGTCCAAAATGATATGGAAAAAAAGTGTTTCCCTTTTTTAAATTTAAAATTATAAACCAACACAAAATATTTCCTAAGGATGCTTTTTAAGCCTTTGACATATTTAAAAATAAAATTTACCACGTATAACAAATATAAACTGATCCAAACCATGTATAACCCCATTTTTAAATAAAATCAAAGATTCCTAGTGATGGTTTGATGATTTGGTGGTTTAGAAGAATATAGGGGGTTTGTAAAGTTCTAGATATCTAAAAGACTTCTCTGCAAAAAACTAAGAGCTATTGATTTTTCCTTTACCAAAAATACTTTTAAATCTTCATGTTTTTTAAAACAATGCAAAATAATTTTAGTGGGATTAGTGTACCATTCCATAAGTCAAAAGTATAATAAGAGATAAATTAACAAAATATAAACTAATTGACCAAAACCACCAGTATAGCTAACATTAGCGTCAAATGAGATTAAATCTATGAATACTAAAGCCCTAAAATATGAGCATTTAGATTATTTGATGTTCATGAACAAAAAATTTATTTTTATCCCCCAATTTATTCTCCATGTTCATCTTCTAATACTACTCTCCTTCACTTGGCTATTTTAGTAGGTTGTGGACAATTTATTTTTTTTCTATTTTTTATCACCTAATTAATGTGGAATTTATCATTTTGGGTTAACTTTATATAGAAGAATTATTAATTTTTTTTGCATATGATCCATGGATTATAATTATACTTTTTATTTTGTTTGAGAAATGATAAGATGCTTACCATGGAGAAAAATTCATAGAAATTTTACTTTATTCTGGGGCCTAAATTGGACTACACATCTTCAGATCTCAAAAATGCCTATAAGAAGCTTGCCATGAGATGGAACTTAAATAGGTGGTCAAAGTGAATAAATCTAAAAGTAAAATAGGAGTCAAATACAAACTTGTAGGTGATCCAAGAGGTTTATTTAGTTTTATCCAAAGGCAACAAGAGCTTTCTCTACGATGCAAGGGCTAATCAACCATAGGACACTTGAGCCATTCAATAAAATGTTTTTTTAAAGCATGATAAAAGTGGATTTTTTCAAACATTAGGGTTTCTATCACCCTATTAGACATATAAGAGATCTTAGGAACATAATACATCTAAAGCTAGATACCCACATAGATTTTATATTTTTTTACTTAATGGAATGTAGAGGCATCTACTAGTAATGATGTTCTATAAGGCAAGTGGACCATTGGATTAAATATATTGAACCACTTTTTTAATATTATTATGTTTTCCAAGACTTATATTTATTTGATGTAATTATAGTAACACAACCCAACATAAAAAAATATGTAAAAAAAATTGCAAAGAGCAGGGGAAGTTAATAAAATATAATGACATAAACCATATCAAAATGCTTATGTTAATTACTAGTAGGTAACGATACCACCACTCACCTAGGGAATGATTATAAATTAAAAAAATTAAAACCTGTAACTACCAAATTTATCCTAACTCTTTCCTATAAGCATCATTATCACACTTCACACTCACAAGATTAGTTCAAAAGGGCAACCCGGTCTCACCATGGTCACCAAATGTAGTGTGAAATTTAAGAAATATGATTAAATTACAAATAAGCATGCAATTTGCACTCAAAATATCAAACTAACTAGTAGGAAGGATTATAGAAATAAATCATAACCATAATACAAACCTTACTGAATCCTTTATTTTAGTTAGCCTCCTTCTAAGATGTTCAAATGGATGGTTGATTTTTATGGACCCAATATTTTGGCATTATGATGGCATGATCAATAATGTTGATAATGGATTCAAGAACTAGTAAATTTTTGATATATTTCTAGTTGATCATGTGGTCATGAAGACTTTATGGATTCATGAATTGGTTTCAATTAGGGATTGGCTTGTTTAAATAGAATGTGGAGGGAAGGATTAAAAATAATTAAAATTTTCTTGGAAGCTTCTAGATTTATAGGCTTATAGAGAGGAAGGGTGAGAATAGAGAGAATTCTAGAATTGGATAATTTGAGAATCCTCTTAGGGGTTAATTAGGATTAGGTAAGAGATTAAATATGGATTAGGTGGGTGATTAGGGACTACGGATGTATGAGAGCCTAAGAGTAAGATTAATAGGTGGGTAGGTGGGCCAAAGGAATTTAAAATTCCCAAATAATATATAAATGTGATTAAGATGGGATAACTATGGTTTAGGAAAATTAATGAAGAAGTGGGATAAGACTATAATTAGTGAATGAATAAATATTGATGGGTGATATGAGATAAATTATTACAGGGGGTGATTTTAGGATAGGATTATATGAGATAAATTAGATAAGTGGAATTAGTGTCAACTAATAATCATATTAGTGACATTAAATGAAGTGAGTGTATTTAGATGCATACAACAATAAAGATGCACTTCTGTGGATTAAAATATACTCCATATTGCCTACATATTTAAAATACTTATCTCAAGTGTTATATCCATTCATTAGAATCTTTTGAAAACACTTTTATATCATCTATATAAACTAATAGCATCTCATTAATCAAAACTTTGAAGGCCATGTCCATTTCTTTTTGAAATTTGGCACAAACATTAGATAGACCAAAGGGCATCTTTTTATAAGCAAAAGTCCCCCATCTAGTTGTGAAGGTTGTCTTAAATTGTTCATACTCATTTCCTAAAATTTGATTATAGCCTCAATATCCATATAGAAGAGAAAAATGTTGAGAACATGACACCATTTACAAAATCTATTCCATTGAGGGTAGATGATAGTGATCTTTGAGTGACACTCTATTAAGATATCTAAAGTATACACAAAGTATTATCTCCCAATTCTTAATTATAATAGGCACAAGGTTAGCTATCCATGTTGAACGCTTGATGTAAAGGGTTATCTTAGATTCAAGGAGTTTGGTAAGCTCTAACCTAATGAGTTACTCAACCTTAGGGTTGATGGGTCTTTGCTTCTATCTAACTGGTTTAACTCTAGGTTCCATCTTAATGGTATGGTATTCTAAGCTAGGATAAAATACTTTGAGGTCCTTATATTCCCAAGTAAATATATTATGAAACTCTTTACACAACTCAATGAATGCTTGTTTCTCTAATATATAACATACTTTACCTAGTTTGAGGAGTTTGTCTTTGAGGATCAAGACTCTTTCATTATTATCCTTTATTGAAGACATACTCACTTTATTCTTATTTTTATCATTGACATTGAAAATAATTTCTACGATCACCAAACCCTTAGGTATCTTATTGGATCTTAGTTGCACAATCTGATCACATAATTGTTCTTGGAGCCTCATTTTATAAGAAGCATGCAATGTGTTTTTGACTATCAAACACTTTCCAAGAAACTTCATTATCAGGTAAAAAAGGTCTAATAATGATCATAATATGAAACTATTTTCCCTCCTATTTTATGGTAATTAGAATATCAAATTGAACTCCTATGGTAGTTAGCCTATCAACATGACTATTATGCTCCCTTAGGACTGATTGTATATTGAATACATTGAATTATTCAACAAAATCCCATACCATATGCTTTTATGACTTAAGACAAGGGCTCTTGGTAGAAACCACATTCCTCACCTAATATGAAACCAATTCATTGTCTCCATATACTTGTAAGTTTTTTATTCCTTTTCTCCTTGCCCATTGAACGCCATGAATTAAGCCTTCATACTCATCCAAATTACAAGTAAAACTAAAATTAAATATGTATGAATCATAATACTATTTTTAGATGGGGATACCAACATAACACCAACCCCTGCACCAACTTTACTTCTTGAACCATCAAAAAAAAACTTCCATAACTCATCATCTTCACCCTCTTCTTTGGAAATTAGAGATGTTGGTACCCCTTATTCATGTATACAATACACTCATAAATCAGTTTCCTCCACCAAATCATAAGAATCATGATCATAAGTATTAGTGACATATTCATTAATAAATATATCTACAATACCCTCAAGCTTGGAAAAAGTTTCATCATCTACAATAGAGTCCTTTTCTTCATGGGACACATAATTTAGATTGAAACTTATCTCAATGTAAGGCTCAACATGAAGTCTTGAAAAGGGTTGTGTCCTAATTTTCATCTTCTCCCCATACCTTTTTTTAAAGGCCAATAAAGACTACTAAGCTGAGATATAACCACCTATCTTGGTTTTGAAGTCCCTTGGTAGGCAAATTACAAAGTGAGCTAGGAGATCAACCACAACTATGTCTTGCAAGATAGGAAAACTATAAAAATCATGTAATAAAACCTTCAAGAATTTTATTAGTCCTAATATATTGGTAGGTGTACCATCTAATTGAAGGACACCTTTGTTATGTGTCTCATATTTTAGGCCTAGCTTGTCAGCTACAACTTTGGGCATTATAAAAATAGAAGCTCCACTATCGACTATGCAATTATGTACCAAAATATCACCTATTATGAGGGTGAGTTAAAATTCTAGAGGATTCTCAGCCATAGTGGATGGTTTAAAAATGGTACTAGGAGCATTTTTAAGATCAACATGGCCATGAATTTAATTTGAGGGTAAGACACTAGAAGGTATGGTAGATAACTTCTTTTATAGGAGTTTTTTTTACCAGGCATATGAAGAAAATCCCAAAGAGAAATGGATGTTTTAGTGTTCTTAAAATAATCTACAATGTTTACAAAATCCATAACCACTTTCTCTTGGGTTCTTTTAGGCATAGGATTACTTGAAACTTGAGGAATAGGAGCAAACCTTTCCATACTTTGACTTGACATAGATGTAGAAGTTTTTAGATCTATCACACTTGTAGCTATGTATTAATACCTTGAAAGAGGAATGGATGAGCCTATGGGCATGCTACCTCCACCTCCTAGAGACTTCAATATTGGTGAAGATATCTCCTTGAGGTTGTCAATCTTAATTAACTTTCATCATCACTTTATCTTCATTTCATAGGAAGGGAGTAATTACTCCTTAATCCACCAAATCTTGCTTTCTATTCTCAATGGCATCCATGAATAGGTCTTGATGACAATCTTCTCCCTACACCAAATTTCTATGAATTGGTACCACGTCTCTTGCATTGGTGGTAGAGTTAGGATTGTATGCATTAGAAATCTTATTGGAATTAGGCTACCATTATCCTCTTCATATTATATATTATTGACCATAATATTGTTGATAGGGGTAAGGATTATGATAGGCACCTTGTTGCATATTATCTTACCTATTTTGAGCCTCTAAGGCTAGGAACTTTGATTTTCAATTAACTTTATATTTTATTTGCCTAGGAATAACCTTATTTTTGGTATTGGTATTAAGAACTTGGGATGCTTCTAGAGTATTAGTAGAAAAATGAGATAATAAAGGCATTGACACCTTAGGAGGCAATATTCTAGCTCAGATGAGACTATTCTTAGATTTGATAGCAAGATCATATGCTTAGGGAAGAGTGGAATCTCCCATATATTGAAGCATGATAATAATTTCAGTCCCAATGGATTTCTAGTAATTAGGATCATAAAGCCAACAAGTGGTCTCATGGGAAGAGGAAATCTATACCAAGTCTTTTAAAAACTTTCATTAAATTCATGCATTATTTCTATGAGTCCCATTTTTATCACATTTAGTTGATGTTGTTTTAGTATTTTTTTTTGCTTTTTCAATGTGGACTAATTATCTACTAAAAATAAAGTAAACGTAGGGTTTTTAAGATTACTTGGAGATGAAGGTTGGTTGCACACCATTGATAAATATTTGTGGGAAATAATCTTTGGTTTGGAAGGAATGACCTACAAATCATACTAACCCATAAAAAATGGATTAATAGAAAAATGAGTAGTCTACTTAGTAAGAAACTAGTCCCAATAAGTGATATGCTTCTTTAGATGGATGTTAGCCCACGTTTAACATTTAAGTTTATAAATAAAAATGAAATTACAAAGATATATATAGATAAGATATAAAATGACAATTACATATATATATAATCTATAACAAGATTAATATGATCAAAGTAATTATCCCAAAATTTGGTAGCAATATCAACATCTTCCTAAATTATAGCCAATTATTCATTAATGATTTTCTGATTAGGTGTGAAAACCATAGTATAAAGAACTAATTCAAATGCATTGTCACTTTGATCAATTAAAAATGGTTTTGGAAAAATGGAAATATCAAATATGCTAATAATATCTTATGTTAATCTATGCAGAGTCATCCACATGTAAAAGACAGGTTTTTTAGAAAATAGAATGCGGGATTTGATAGGTTTTTAAGACAAAATATTATGAAAATAAATTGCAAATATGTATTTAAAGTTTAGTACTGATCGATGATGATCCTATAGGATCAATGTTGATTCAGATGGATCAACATTGATTTTGTGTAAAATTCTAGACTTTAAAAATAGACTATAATAACAACTTATATTATTAATAAAATAATAAAAACCAATTGTAAAATAGTGATAGACACATGCAAAATATTGTAATTTTTAAATGGGAATGAATTGAAATGAAATACTAAAATTTATGGCTAACAATAAACTTGACAAGATGAGTTAAAGAACATTCAAAATCCTTTGATAATATATCAAGTAGAGGTTCCATAAGATAAGAAGATGTTGACAATGTATGTACATAGGTTACAATAAGATTTTAGTAGAGTTTCAATGTCTAAAATCACAATCACCATAATTCTCAAGCCATGGAGGTTTTTGTGTGTATATATGGATCAATTTCAATCCAAGAGAATTAGAACCAATTGTAGAAGATCGACATCGATTAGCCTAATTTGATCAAAAGTTGGCTTGGGTTGTTTCAAACTACATGCCAAATTAAGTAGATGTAACACCAAGTTGTTTGCATAGGGTTTTGATGAGGGTAAGTTATTGAAAGGGTTGTCGGCAGATTGAATAGGTTTTTTAATTTGTTTTTTAGGATTTTATGGTTAGAAATGGTTAAAAAAATAGGTTAATTACTATTTAACTATATTAATTAAGTTTAATTAACTTATGTGGTAAAGGTAAATGGGTGGGGTGAATTTAATTAGTTTAAATAATTATGAATGGGGGACATTATGTTAGAAATAACATGATAATGTGATGACACACCATGTTAATACACAAGGGTATATAAAACTAACATCTACATTTGCCCCTTTTCTTAGAGTGGCATACAATAGCGGGCCATGAGATAAAAACAATAAGGTATCTAATACCCCAAGTTTATTGTGAGAATCTATTCCCCCTCAAATTGGGCATTGAGAAGTGAGATGGAATAGATGATGAGTTTGAAAAAGATGGAAGGTAAAAACACAATATGATGAGTGGAAATAGATAAATTGGTGATAGAAAAAGATAATAAAAAGTATGGATGGTGTAAGGAAGTTCTAAAATTACAATTAATGGGATAAAAAGTAATGCAAGAAGTAATACCCCAAAGACCAAATCAAGCAACAAAATACTATAGCTAAAATAGGTGGGCACAAGTAAAGGCTATCAAGAGAATAAAAGATAGGAATGGTGAACCATAGTTTTTGGTGTGCATAGTATGTATGTGTTACCTATAGATGAATTTTCTCAAGATAAAATATACCCTAAAAATCTTATGAGGGGAAGATATCAAAAAAAGGGGTATGCCTTTACAGAGATTGGGGAACTAAAAAGTGGTCAAAATCCTCAAATATAAAGTGTAATAAGAGTTAAAAGTGGGATAGCTGAAGCAAACACAATAAAATGGGGCTTGGGAGTGAAACTAGGAGCATGTGATATAGTCCATAAGTACAAAAATTCCAATAAGCTAGGATAATCAACATCGATCTACAAGGGATCGATGTTGATTCATGGATCGACATCAATTGGGGTAATAGATGTTGATCATGAGAAAGGCTATATATATGCATCTAACATGGCATAAGGCTCATTTATCTATTGATGTGAATAAGAATCTGAGAGAAAAATTTGATGTGTGTCAACCTTGCAAGTAGATGTGAGAGACAATGGAGGTGAGCAAGAGTAGATAATGATGATGATTATGAAAATATGAGGTAGGCATTATGTATTTTTGGCTAAATTTATTCTTTTATTTATTATTTTGGTTTTGCATAAGAAATTTGGTTTTTTAGAAAATTTGTGGGGAAAGTGGGGGTAGATAGGTAAATGTTTTTTTATTTTAGGAATGTACGGCCTAAGGGGGAATTTTTTGGGTTGAGGGAATCAACATAAATCCATTAGGATCGATGTAGTTTAAATTTATTGACCATGATACAAAGGGATCACTATCAATTAGGTTCAAATTGGCATCAATCCTTAGAGGATAAAAAAAAATCATAAAACATAGTCTTGTGATTAACTAAAGAGATGTTTCTAATAGGCATAAGAGCTATTGATGATGAAGAATAGGGTTTCTTCACTATTAGAGAGTTATGGGAGTTTATGGGTGATGAGGAGTGGGCTCATTTAGAGGTGGTTAGATTCAAAAGGATTTGACATTATCATCATTTCCATCATGATATCAATATGATAGCATAATTCCTAAAGCGATGGGATTATACCACCAACACTTTTTTTCTACTAACTGGTAAGATGACCATCACCATAAAGGACAACCACCATATTCTTTGACTACCAATTCTCGGTGCTCCTATAAATGCTATGGATGAGGCTGGCTGAGCAATGGTGCTAATATAATTATATAATGAGGATGTAATGGACATCAGATTCTTTGTTGGGGGGTTCTCATTCCATCCATTATATGACTAAGATCTTGTAGAGAGACTAGTGTCAACAATGATGATACTGATACTAAATTGTTATGTGCTGCCTGATTCTAGGGGAGGATGACTACCATGGATTTTTAATGGTGTTATAGTAAACATGGTAGAGTTCTAAACTATTTTTACTTAGGCACCCAAACTATTAGGGCAGATATATAGGGAGTTGTGGAGCTGACATACTGGGCACAACTCAAGGATTGACATCACATTTATATTACATTGGTTGGTGTATGAACACATCCATGTGATTCAATCCATAGGGACCCTATGGAATAGATTTAGAGAGATGGTATATAACATAGGCTTCCTTCGATGGAAGGAGGACCTAGTCATTCCATATTTAGATAGGGTAGTTCAAGATCTAACACATTATAGATAGGTGTTCAATAGCTTATGGATAAGATATGTTATTTGGAGGCCTTATATACACTTCCTAACATGGCTTGGTTTAGTAGTGTAGATAGGTGATGTTTCTCAAGAGATATGGGTACATGGATGATGGTGGGAGTACCTCAAGTTATTTTATTTTGATAGGTTCCATCAATAGTTTAGATTGTTACAAGATGTTCCCTTATCCCCATGCTTATATAAGTAGGAGGATATAGAGATAGACTAGCCTACACCTATCACTTCAGTTATTTTAATGGGGTCATAGGAGGAGTCCATAGTAAAATACACATATAACATTAGGTATATAGATGATTGTGATATTTAGTCTATAACTGAGATGGTGAGGAGGTAGTAGAGAGCAGTAAGACCATGACATGAGGTAGCTATGGAAGAAGTGAGGGAGGATGATGAGAAGAGAGGAGGGGGAAAGCAAGAGGCCCTAGATATACACATGGAGGAGGCACCATTATAAGATGTCCTTGTAGATGATCCTATGGATATGACTTTAGTTAATACTGAGAGAGATGGTTTGAGAGATGACCTATAGGAGGCACAGGTAGCCCATGTTACTTTATAGGGGTAGATTTCCACATTACAAAGTGATCTAGAGAGTATGAGAGGTCAGCATGACTAGGCCATATAGGAACATAATAGATATAGAGTAGATGAGGTCTACATTGGTAGCAAACCTATTTCAAACATTATAGGATCTAGTGATATGCTTAAAGATATGGTACCACTCTAGAGATATAGGGATTTACTTGCTGAGATGTCATATTATGAGAGGATAATATAGAGATGGATACAAGATGTGTCTCAGTATGTTTCATACATGGCTAGTCATAGTAGATCATGGAGGACTCTTGGGGGGTTTACTAGTAGAGGGAGTGCACTGAGTCAAGGAAGAGATGATGAGGGAGGTGATAGCATTCACCTTATAAGGATTGATTTTACTAAGTAGATTATACTATATGGGTCAAGATCCCTATTTTATTTGTATTATGACATTTTTATAGACATTTGATATATATAAATGTCTATATATATATATATATATATATATATATATATATATATATATATATATATGTATATATATATATATGTGTGTGTGTGTGTGTGTGTGTGTGTGTGTGTGTGTGTGTGTGTGTGTGTGTATATATGTATATATATATATAGACATTTATGTTTATGGATGGATCATGTGTATTTGTTTATAGATTTATTGATGGTTATGGATATGTTATGCTTTTATTGATGATGTGAGGTAATGGATTATAGATTAAATGTTATGTTGTTTATTTTGATCATTGATATCATGTATTCTATAGATGGATTATAGATTTGATATGTTATATAATGATATTAGTTTTTACTAATGGATTATGATTATAGATTATGCTAGTTTTTGATATAGATCATTATTTGCCTTTTTAGATGTTTATGGTTTTTAGATGATTGAATGTAAATAAATTATGGATTCTAGATTTATGTTTAATGATAATTATGGATTATAGATAACTTTTAATGCTTTATTGTGATGTATTTATGGATTTTGATGTTTATATATTATGGATTTATTCAGCATTGGCTTGGACCATAACCAAAAGAGAACCTCTCATATACATGGCATATGCATCCTTAGCTAAGTGATAAAATATATTGACTCAACCTTGGTTAGCTAGAGATTTAAGCTTAAGCAAGGATGATATGATTTTGGGAGGATGGGGGATGGATTGATTTAGAGATAACTTTGTTAACCTCATATTTTAAAATTAGGATTTATCTTTTAGAAATCACTTTTATGCCAATGAGTAGATTGATCAATATGGGAAGCCTATAATTATAAAGTTGATCGATATGAGAAACTTTCTTGAGATATTGATTTTGATAATTTATTTTATTCCTTTGTTACTTTTTAGGGATTTTAAGTGGCATAATTTTGAAAACTAATCAATGCGGGAAGTTTTTTGCTTGGTATCCATCCTTCAAGGGAGTGGTCTACATTTTGACATTTTTATACAACTATGCTTCAAGGGACCAATCTATTATTTTCCATTATACTTGATTATAGCTATCTTTTAAGGGATATGTCTATTTATTTATCCCATTTTGACACTTTTTATTTTCATTACTTGCTTGATTTTGGATCCCAAAGATAATAATGTTAGGTTTGGCATAAAAAGATACCTTATAATAGTTTCCATGAGTTCAAGACATGAGATGATTATATTATCTTGGGAATTTAATGGTTTTTTTAAAATAAAAGAGTTAATGATATAGGGTTTTCCCCGTTATAGGTGAAACTTATACATCAGAGAATACTATGTATGGAGCTGGGGTATACATATTCAAGGTTGAGGTTATAGTAACTACCAAATAACCACATAACTCTCATATCATTATTTGGTATTTTAGGATAAAAGAGATATGATAGTATTGGAGATAAAAAAAACCGAAAATGATCCAATATTTATTAACTATAGAAAGGGCATAGATGTAATGTATTAGGAGGTTCTTGTTCTAGTTTACCATTAAGAGAGGCCAAATGATATGCTCTAGATCCATATTTATGGGTTATGATGTATGGTCCAGGAGAAAATTTACCCCTTTTACTTCATTTGATATTAATGACATGTTGATTTCATTTAAATAAAATGTCTCCAATATTAAATTATCATTCTCTTATATGTTGATTATATGTTTTTTTTAGTCATTCTTGATATATATGAAAGTGATCAAGGGTTTTTGCATGATGCTCATATAAGAGTTCAAGATGGGATAAATACTCCTGATGAAAATCCTCATAAAAAATGATGTCTTTAAGAGAGAAATGAAGAGAGGGAATTTGGACTTCCATAGGAAGTACAACTTCCATACCATAGACTATGGAAAAAGGAGTAGCACCTATATGGGTTTGAATAGTAGTTTGTCATGCCCATAACGTGAAAGGGATGTGAAGATGCCAATATTTCCCAACTTCATTGACCACTTTGGTTAGGATTTTGACTAGGGTTTTATCATATGATTATGCTTGACCATTGGCCTAGGGATATTAAGGCAAGGAAAAACTTAATTTGATTTTAAATGAGTCACATAGTGCTTGGACTTTCTTATTCTTGAAAGATTTTCCATTATCCATTATTATTTTATATGTAATTGAAAAATAACATATAATGTGATGGTGGATAAAATCCATAATATTTTCTACCTTGGTTGATATAAGTGACACAAATTATACCCACTTGGTCAAGTATTCTATAGTGGTAATGATGAAAATGTGACACTAAGAGGACTTAGGGTTGATTTTCCCTATAATATCAAGTCCCCACTGGGAGAATGGCTAGAAGTCCCTTACTACCTACAAGGCTTGACTAGGGATATAGGATAAGTTTGTATGCTATTGAAATTTTACACACCTCTTAATGTTTCACAATAATCTTGATTCAGAGTGGGCCAATGGAAGCCTAGATGTAAGATTTTTTTGGTGATTGCATGGTGACTAAAGTGTCCACCATATGACCCATTATGTACTTCTTAGATAACTAAGGTAGATTCATGATTTTGGAAAAAATGAAGAAGAATGCCATTGAAACCATGCTTATAGAGAACACCCCCTAGTATAGTATAGCGAGTAGCTTTCTGTTGAAAAACATGCTTAGCACCTTTGGATAGATTGGGAGAAGATAGTCATATAGACAAATAGGTAAGGATTTGTGCATGTCATGGATCCTATAGGTTTTCCTCATTATTATTAATAGATTAACTATTGGTTCTTTTATAGGAAGGATGGTTAAGTCGATGTATAAAGACAAATAGCTTGGACTCCTGAGATGAGGATGGGATAAAAGAGGTAAGAGATGCCATAGTATCAACAAACATATTAGCTGATCTAGGGGTAAATTGGATAGCATAACGTTCTAAAGTGGATAAGAGCTGATCAGCTAAGGTCTTATATCTTTGGAGAATATCATTATTTCATTGATATACACTAGTAATTTGATTAAATACCAGTTGAGAATCACCATAGATATTAAGGGATCTAACTCCTAATGTAAGGGAAGTTTGGAGGCCTATGATTAATGCTTCATATTTAGCCATGTTATTGGTGAAATCAAAGTCTAATTTAAGAGATAAAGACATAATGATGTCTTAAGGAGGGATTAATATAATTCCCACATTGCTTCCCTGCTCACCTCTAGACCCATAAAATAATAGAGTGATTTGATATTTTAGGACTAATTGGGAAGTGGATGTGATAGATGCATTATGAAATTCACAATTGATTAGTCAGTTATCACTAAGGGGTGATTTGGCCAATTGATCAGTAATAATTTGACTTTTAATAGATTTTTGATCAAGAAATTCTAGTTTAAACTTAGCTAAAAGCATGATCCATCTAGCCATTCATTGATTTTGATACAATTTAGAATGCATGAAATTAAGGGGGTTGGTAGTCATAATTATGTACATCTTATGGTTAAGTAGGTAATGACAAAGCTTAGAGGCTATAAGGACCAATGCTAGGAATAATTTTTAGCATGTGGATAACATGTTTTGTATTCTATAAGGGTACAAATTATATAATAAATAGATTTTTCATTGTGATGCTCATCTCTATGAGCAAGCATATCACCCAGAGCATGATCTATAACTAAGATATAAAGGAAGAAAGGTTTCCCTTCCTTAGGTGGAGTGAGGACTTGAGGTGATATAAGATACTTTTTGAGTTTGTTAAAGGCCTCTTGATAATTAAAATCCCACACAAAGTGACTATACTTATTTAATAGATGGTGAAAAGGTTGACATCAATTGAAAGCTCAGAGATAACATGATGGATAGACTAGATCTTGCCTTGTAAACTATGTAGTTACTTGAGGTTGGATGGATGAGGCATTTATAAAATAGCCTTGATTTTAGTGAGATTGACTTCTATTCCATGAATAAAAATAATAAAACCTATGAGTTTACCCATCAAGACACCAAAAATACACTTTTTAGATTTAGATGCACATGATACCAAAGTAAATGATTGAAAATAACCTTAAGTATGTATAGGTGGTGATTACAAAATTTTGACTTCCTAAGGAGGTCATCTACATAGTCTTTAATGATTTTGTGGATTATGTCATGAAATATATAAGTCATGGCCTATTAATAGGTAGATCCTATGTTCTTTAGGCTGAAGGGCATAACATATTAATAGAAGGTCCCCTAAGGAGTAATGAATGTAGTCTTATGTTGATCTCTTGGTGCAATAAGTATTTGATTATAACCATAAAAACCATCCATAAGAGATAGCATTTCATGGCTAGTCATTGGGTCCACTAATTGGTTAATGTTAGGGAGAGGAAATCATCTTTCAGATAGGCAAGATTTAAATCATGAACTTTAGTATAGATATGAAGTCCCCCTATAGGCTTGGTGATTGGAATGATGTTAGACATCCACTAAGGATAATCAATGGACTGAATAAAATTAGCAGATAAAAGGCATTATAGTTCCTCTTTTACCAAGAATGTGACATGAGGATGCATTTTGTGGAGCTTTTATTTTACCAACTTAACATCAAGAAAGGTGATGATACTATGGATAACAATTATGAGGTCAATACTAAGTATATCATTATAAGACTAGACAAATGCCTTGATATGATCTGATAAAAAGGTAGTAAAATATGATTTTTCTTGAGTTAAGGCTTTGTTAATTTTAATAATTTTCAAGGTCTCCTAAGACCCAATATTAATATTATTGTTGGCTTCATTTAATAAGCTAGATATTCATATGGAAGAGAATTGTGTAAATCAGAGTTTTTAGCATTTAAATGAGTCAAGATTGACTCATCATCTTGACACTAAAGAATAGGGATAGTTGGCATATTAAGTCCTATTAAGTTAAGATATGCTAGAGGGATGGTTTAGGTCTTTCCATCATGATGAAAGATGAAGGTTTTTATGGAGATCATATTGGCCAAAAAAAAAGTTAGGAGGGACGAATATAGTGGCAATGGTCAAGGAATAGGTATTGGATGATGAAGATGACACTTCTTCTAAGAAAGGTAGAATAATTGGTTCAAGAGAAGATTTAGAATCTTTTTCAAATCCTAAAACATGTTTTTCATATGGTTTTTTAAACTCTCCTAATGTGATATCATGGGGACCCTGCTCATATCTACCCATGTTGAATTCTTTCCAAACATAATGATAAAAGTAGGTTGTGACAACTAGGGTTTATTAAGAAATGAGAAACTAGATGTGAAGGGTTTATCATGAGTGTGATTGTTAGGTCCTAGGGTAGTTTGATATATTCTACCATATATTAAGTGAGTATGTAAGAAAGGTGGCCCAAATGGGATGAGCTCACCTAGGCTAGGTGAATACATGGGTTATTTATTAGGACGATCATATTCCCTAGGAGTGGGTAATGTGTTAAGGTGTAATAACTAGTATTCCCCCATTTTAATATGTTGTATCATGGAATCAATAGACTTCTGAGCTGGTAGTTTTGAAGTAGGAATAGCTGTACTAGTTAAGGCTTGATTAAAAGATCAAGATGGGATTGTGTCAAGTGAGGGTATAATGGCATTGCCTGGTTAGAAAGTGAAGTTACATGATTTAAAGGGATGAGTATCAGTAGGGATGATGTGTACATGGCCTTCATGTTCATACTTAAGGCATCAATGGACTATGGAGGGGACACATTACATTGTGAAAATCCATGGACATCCTAATAAAATATTATATTGGAAAGTCCCCTCTATTACATAAAAGAGTTCATGGAGGGTGTGAGAACCTACATAAATAGGGAGGATGGCCATTCTTAATTTGGGTGCTACCATGTCATTAAATGCATAGAGAATTATTGAGGAGTGGGAAATAACAATTTTTGGTAGTTGTAACAATTACAAAGCATGTGAAGAAATAATATTGATACTAGCCCCATTATCAATCATAACTCTTTTAATTTGAGCTTGATTCATTTTAGATATGATAAAACATGGGGGATATTGATCTTAAAATGATAAAGGAGTGACCTCAAAATCACTAAAACCAATAGCCAACACCATTTTGAGGGCCCCTATAAATGTTGACAATGGTTGAGGCTCATATAGATGGATCTCAATAACTCAAAATGCTTCTATCATTGCTTATCGATGGTGTGGAGAGTTTTTGATAAGTTCATATAATGACATTTTTTAGGGCATTTGGTGGAGTTGTTTTAAAATGGAGATTTGTACTAACTCCTTGGCTTCAACTAGGGTAGTTTCTATAATAGAGACTTTAATCTTTTGTCTATATGATTTAGGCATATTATGGGTAAAGGCACATATAAATGAAACTTTAGCTTTGTTAGGATTCTAATTTTGAGAGTGGGTGGCTACATGGACAACATCGATGCATAATAATGGAGGGTCTAAAGAAGCCACTAACACTTTATCGCTTATAATACTAACAAGATTATGGGTAAGCAGAATGGATGGAATAGTGACCTTTAGGAGCATTATCATTTAGATCATCAATTAATAGATCATCATCCTCGACTAAATATTGGATTATGGCCTTAAGGCCTTTACAATTTTCTATATCATGTCTAGGTACTCTATGATATGCACATATTTCCCAATTTTTATACCAAGTAGGCCTTTGGGGGTGAAGGGTAACAGATCATATAGGTAGTAATGTAATGAGGGATGTATCCAACAATTTTTTTAACATTACAATATAAGAGTCTTTTAAAGGGTCATGTTGTGGTTTTCCATTAGGTTGTGCACTCTCTTTTGGCAAAGTATTGATTATTTAGTATTGATGTTTATCTTTTATAGTAGGGATGACCTTAGGCACCTTTTCTTTAAATGGGCCTTGAGAAAAAGATGGTGGATATAGGGATGGAGGTGAGGCTAATAATGGGGGGAGGTTTTGCATTTTCTCATGTATTTGAATGGAAGAACCTATGACAGGGATAGAAGATGGATAGGGACCTAAAATTGATGATGGAGATGATACAAAATGGATAGGCCCTATGTTATTTCATGTGTTGAGAAAAGAAGGGGTATTTAGACCAAAGTTTTTGTCTTTCAATGTTTAAAAAAGATCGACTTTAAATTGAGGATGAGTTAAGGATTTCTTTGGTGGAATACCAAGATAATTGTCCCAGATATCGATGATAGGAGATTTACCCTTTCCTTTAATAGTTTTGAGATAAGGAGGTGTTGTGATATATGATGATTTTAATGGGTCTCATTTTTGGGTGAATTGATAGGATCATGCTATATTACAATATTGGTGCATATTATGAATAGGTTCACTAAGGACCAAAGGGATGGAATGTTTGACTCTAAAAGAATCAATATGTTTATATATGACATCCTGAATAGGAATTTCATTTTACACTTTAGGAGATTTAGTGAGAGAAGATGAAGGGGATGGTTCACATGAATGATCCCATGTAATGAGGTCAAGGAGTTCTATAGAGGTTTTTGGGAGTTATTTTGATAGTTTCATATTGACTTATATCAAAATCATCTCACAAAAGGAGATCCAAGACTAGATATTTCTCTAGAACTTCTTTAGGCAATAATTGATCATAGATTGAATCAATCATATATGTAGCTTGATTTTGTGTCTCTCCAATTTTATCTTGGACTATATTTTTTATGGATGGATGTTTTAGAAATGGCTATCTAAAAATATATAAAGATTAATTAGGAGGATCATTTGGATTATCCAAATAGAGTTCCCCCTTGTCAATGAGGTTTTGTACCAACTATTTAAAGGATTGGCATTATTTTATGTCATGTCTTATTACCCTGAGATAAGAAAAAAAATCATCTTTATACCAACTGGGTTTAGGATGTATATCATCGACTGGTTTAATTAAATGGAGACCAATAACATTTGCTTGTAGGAGTTTATCCAATATATAACTATAAGTTTCTCCTAAAGGGGTATATTTATCAGGGGGAAATGAGTAAGGCCCTTAGGTGGTTTTATTTGTGAAGTGGATGGTCTTTATTGATTGGGTGTTGGAGGGGTAGAAGTTTTTAAAATAATAGCATTTACTACCCCTTTTAGTTTAGGATTATTGTTATTCATTTTTGATGGGTCAGGTTTGAAGTTTTTATTACTTAACTTTACTTTTCCCTCTTTAATGCCATGAATTTTGAGTTTTTGTGTAATGGTAAAATCTTCATAGAAATTCTTAAAAGTTTAGAATTTTAACATGGATGAGATATTTTTTACACAAGAGCATGAAAATAATTGAATTAATTTAGGCTATGACAAAAAAAGGTTAATTGGTTGATTAGGTTATGCCAACGAGCCACAAAGTCTGATATGGATTCATCTTTAAATTGTTGAATTGTGTATAAATCCATGATAGACACTTAATGATAAATGTTGATCAAGAAGTGTTCTAAGAAAATTTGGGCTAATTTCCCAAAGGAAAAGAGTTAATGTTAAGGAATGGAGTTGTACCAATCTAATGTTTCCCCTACTAGTGACATGGGAAATATCATAAGTAATAATGCATCATCATGTGTTATAAGGTAACATGCATGTTGAAAGGCTTTACGATGTTGTTGGGGATCTTCCTTGTTCAGAAACTTAGTAAACTTGGGAAGTTCCCATTATGGGGGATATGGTCAAATAGGAAGAGATGGGTGGATAGGCTCATTACAAATTTTCTCATATGTGAGCATTTGTTGTGTTTAGAGGTGGAGGCTTCCAAATTAGCCATCATATTTCTAAGGATATTTATGAGGTCTACTTGGGTGTTATTCTGAGGCATGTTCCCTAAGATACCCTTGTAAAGATTTTGAAAATTTGGCAAGGGATCAGATAAGGGTTTTGAAGAAGAGTATCTAACTATAGTGGACATAATGGGTTAGGATACCACCATGTATTATGGGATTTGTTATAGAATATTCTACTACATAGAATATTGGAAGTAAGTGGTTATCAATGGTTGTGATGAATCCATGTAATAGGTAATCGAGGAGACATAATTTTGGGGAGGTTGTGTTAGAGGTATTTGTTGTGTATGAGGGATTTGTTGTGTGTGTGGTAGAGCTTGAGAGATATATGCTAGAGTCATTCTGATAGATGGGAGACTTACAAGAATTTATACTACTAATGTTTAAGGAGGAATAGTGAATATAGGTTGAGTGGTATAAGTATTTTGAATTTGAGTAATGTGGATGGAGAATTGGTAGATACTATGGGTGGTTTGTTTTATAAAGGTTATGTCACCTAGGTATTAGAACCAGATGTAAGAGATTCAGTGGAAAAGGTTACCATAGCCATGGTAAATTCTTTGGTTTTCTCAGTTCCCTTGAAATGCATCTCATATTTATATCAAGAATATTGGGCATGGGGGGAAGGAAAAATATGTATTGATCAACTATTAAAATAAAAATTGAGAGCAATGGAGTTATTATCCAATATTTTAGTAAAGGAAGGATCTCCTTAAGAATAAAAGTGTGGGAACATAGGACTGTCAAAGGACTAAGGGGTAGAGGAGAAGTTAGGTGTATGCTCTATAGGAGAGGATGTGATACCCTCCTTAGATTCTTTCTTTAATTATTGCCTAGTCAAAACCATGAGACAAAAAAAATCAAAAACAAAACAACAATTTCTTTTTGAATTATATGGCTTTTAATTTTGGATGAAAGATAGACAAACTAAAGTCATCCCAAAAAAGTTTTATCTCTTTTTAATTTTAAGATGTGAAAAGAAATAAATAAAAAGGATAACAAGGGTCCTAATAAATGGTAATCTAAGGATGGTTTCAGGTATTTTTTTTTTTGGTTGGTCAAAGGAAATTTATATTAGTACTAGTATGTGGCTTGATACTTGGGGCTTGCTCCCATCACATCACAATCCCACAATCAATATAGGTGCTTAGCTGATATATACTGATGATCTAGATATTATACTCAACCAAAGAACTAAGTTGATCCTCAGCTTGGTGGTTAAATCCAAGTGAGATCACTGAGAATAGTGTTTTTTTGAGGTGATGAAATCCCCATCAGTTTCCTTATGTCAAGTGTTTAAATGTGTTGATTTATGATAGTGTTTTAGCTTGTGTGTGGATAAAGTGATGACTATGATAGATTACTACCTAGATTATTCTATGTGAAAGAACCTAAGTAGGAAAGATGGATGCAATGTATTTTAACCTTAAAATGAAAAAATGCAAATTTAATATTGTTTGGATGAAGTCACACAAAGAAAGGGAAAGAGAGAAAATTCAAGAATTTTGAATTTCAAAATAAAAGATGAGACCGAGGTCCCACCAAGCATGCCAGAATGTTTTAGTATTTTTTTTCAATGTGGACTAATTATAACTAAAAATAAAGTAAAAGTAGGGTTTTTAAGATTACCTAGATATGAAGGTTGGTTATAGACCATTGATCAAGATTTGAGGGAGCCCCTCTTTGGCTAGGGAGGAGTGACTTGCAAATCAAACTAACTCACAAAAAATGGATTAATATAAAAATGAGTGGGCTACTTGGTAAGAAACTAGTCCCAAGAAGCAATACGCTTCATTAGATGGATGTTAGGTCATGTTTAACATTCAAGTTTATAAATAAACATGAAATTATAAAGATATATATGTATAAGATATAAATAGACAATGTCAAAGATATCTAATCTATAACAAGATTAATATGATCAAAGTAATTATCCTATAATTTAGTAGCAATATCAACATCTTCTTGAATTATAGCCAATTATTCATTAATACTTTCTTGATTAGGTGTGAAAACCATAGTATAAATACCTAATTTAAATTCAATGTTACTTTAATAAATGAAAAATGGTTGTTGAACAATGGGAAGATCAAATATGCTAACAATATCCTATGCTAATCTTGGCAGAGCCATATACATGTAAAAGATAGGTTTTTAGAAAATAGAATGTAGGTTTTGATAGGTTTTTAAGATTGAGAATATTATGAAAATAGATTTCAAGCATGTTTTGAAAGTTTAGTAAGGATTGATGATGATCATGTAAGATCAATTTCGATTTAGATGGATCAACGTCGATTCTATGTAAAATTCTAAACTTTAAAAATAGACTATAATAATGACTTATACTATTAATAAAATAATAAAAACCAAATGTAATATAGTGACAAATATATGCAAAAGACTATAATTTTAAAATTTGAATGAATTGAAGTGCAATACTAACCTTTATGGTTGATAATAAACTTGACAAGATGAGTTAAAGAACCATCAAAATCCTTTGTTAATATTTCAAGTAGAGGTTCCACAAGATAGTAAGACGTTGAAAATGTCTGTACATAGGTCACAATGAGATTTTGGCATAGTTTTGGAGTCTAAAAACACAATCACTACCATTCTCAAGCCATGCAAGTTTGCTATGTGTATATATAGATCGATGTTGATCTACGATAATCGACGTCAATCATGGAAGATAGACATCAATTAGCCCAATTTGGTTAAAATTTGGCTTGATTTTTTTTAATCATGTTCCAAACTAAGTGGATGTAACACTAAATTGTTTATCTATTTTTTTTTACAAGGGTAAGTTATTGGAAGGGTTGTTGGGAAATTGAATAGGGTTTGTTTTTATTTGTTTTTAGGATTTTATGGTTAGAAATGGTAAAAAAAATGTCAATTACTATTTAACTATAATAATTAAGTTTAATTAACCTATGTGGTAAAGGTAAATGGGTGGTGTGAATGTAATTATTTCAAATAATTATGAATGAGGTCCATTATGTTAGAAATAATATGATAATGTGATGATGTAACACATTAATACACAAGGTTGTATAAAACTAACATCTACAGATGTATGAGAGAGGCATGGTCACTTTCATTTCCAAATATGGAAGTCAACAAAACTCAAAACTCATCTTATATTGTGATTCATCCACCTTCTATCATCTTATACCAATCAAGATCCTTCCCTTTAAGGGACATGACAAGGAGTCTAATGGAAATGTTCTCTCAAACAATATTATGGAAACTATAAAAGCCATAAACATCTCTAATGTGCTCACTAGGTGTGACATGATTCTCACCATTGAATGTGGGCATACCTTTTAGGGTGTTAAGAGGAATGGCATCACATACATGAAGTTGAATTGGATTATCAGTATTGATGGTAGGGAAAGCATGAGGTTTAGCCATGTCTTATTTTTTAAGATATTTAGCCTCTTCAAACTCTTCTTCTCTAGAAAAATCTACTTATTCTTTAAAGGGCATATTAGGCTATGGATACTGAACTTCAAGAGGAATTTAAGGCTGAATGGGTGAGTTCATGGGATTGAATTTTATAGTAAAGGATGACCTAATTAGAACCATGAATTATGAGGGAAATTTTATAACAAAACAATGGCCTTGAACCAAATTTACCTTGAAGGAGTCACCAAATTTTGAGTAACATATCAATTTATAACTGATGTTGTCAAGATCAACATTCATCTTTACAAGTTGTCTTGAAGATAATGGGTCCCACTAGGTATGCCATAACTATTGTCACCAAATCTTTCACATTATAAGTTGTTTAAGATTATTCTAGATTTAGGCAATATGGGAACATTTCTAAATATATGGGTGTACCTATATTTGAAATGAACCTCTATATTTAAGGGATAGCTCTGAGAGGATCCTCTTACAATAAATTAGTGACAATGCATGAAATAACAAATTTCTATAATTTAAAAAAAGCAATGAAAATGATTAAATTGATCACAGACCAATTCGATAGGTCAACCTCCTTTGAGCAAGCTTCATACCATAAACTCATGGATTCCTTTATTGGCCTCAACACTTATTTATATACTAAGTCTAATCTAAGAAACTACTACTTTGTATGAATGTGGGATAAAACAAAATGCTCATAAGATCACTTACAAAGCATATGCATCCATAAAAACTTATATAATAACAAAGTAAAGAGAAGGGGTCACACAAGTTCCTAACATCCCCTTCCTCTTCAAAAAATATTTGTCCTCAAAGTTTTAGATGTGGGAATTGGTGTTGAATTTGAAGGAGTGGTTTACATGTTACATCCTCTGATTACATTCTATGCCACTAAATTAATAATTTTGTGATAGAGTGGGAGTGAATTTGTCATTTGTGTATATTCAATATTTCCTCTAAATCAAGGAGGATGGATATTTCATTATCAAGTTTTATTAAAATAGTCTGTACTCTGATGTTTATGCCAAGAACTTTATTTAAACAAGATGCATGATTTAATGGATGAACTCAGGAAGAAGGTGGGAGTGTTAACTTATAAAAAACTGACCCAATATTTTGGAGAACCTTATATGGCCCATAGAATTTGGGAGCCAACTTATGATGCCCTTTGTGTTTTAGGGATGATTGTTTATATGGATATAGGTGAGGAACAATGATATCACCTACTTGAAAGGTGCACTCAGAATGGTGTTGATCATCTTATTGATTCATTTTATTTTGTGGCATATGAAGATTGTCCCATCAGATGTTGAGGATCTGATCTTAGGTTTAGAGAAGTGTGTTGACCTATTGAACTAGTGAACTATATGGGGTGTATGAAAGGATCACTAGTGGTGCTTGATCATAGGGTGCTTTATATGGAGTCATTTTAGTTGAAGTGTGGTAGGAGGTATTATACCACCATTCAGTGAGAGGAATCCACTTTTCCCACTAGTGTTTTTGTTCTAAGGTAAAGGAATAAAGGAAAGTTTCCAAGTATTTGTTGAAAATTTTAGTCTAGCCATCCAGTTGTGGATGATACCCAAAACTCATTGTTAGTTGGGTACCAGTGCATCAAAATAGTTTGGTCCAAAAATGGCTAGTGAAGGTTACATCAAGATCTAAGATAATGGAAGAGATAATGCCATGAAAATGGAAAATATGTTCCAGGAAAATTTGCGTGGCTATGGAGGTAGTATAGGGATGGCTAAGGGCATCAAACGACTATATTTGGAGAGGTAATCAACCACAAAAAAGATCACTATTTACCCTCAAAATTTAGGGATCCCTTAATAAAATCCATAAAAATATCTATCTAAATCCTATTAGGGATCAGAAAGGGTTTGATCAACCCAAGAATGAGTGTTGTTTCACCCTTGTTACATTGGTAGGTATCACAGTTAGCCACCATTTATTGAATTACCTATTTTATTCCCTTCTAAAAGAAGTTACAGCATGACTGCTCATATGTTTTGAGAAACCTTGAGTGTCCTAGAGACAGATAAGCATGGAGTTCATAGAATACATCCTACCAAAGATCTGTGCTCTGGGAAAGCACTAGATGACCCTTATATCATAGATAAGTACCATCCCAAGAATAATACAATATTTTAGAGGGGTTAGTGGCTAACTGTTGAATTATTTGAGATAATAATGAGTCATTAACATACCCTTATTATACAGTATCCAACCAATCTAGAATATGCATAGAAATAGCTAAAAGGGAAGCTTGGTATACAACTGTGAGAGACAGAGCATTAGCCACAATATTTTCCTTACCCTTATTGTAAGTGATCTCATAGTCACAAACCATGAATTTTTTGATCCATTTCTATTATGATGGGGTAGATACCTATTATTATAGGAAATATTTTAGACTCTAGTGATCAATTTTGATGCAAAAATGATTCCCTAATAGGTATGGTTGCCACTTCTATACTACACATAAAATAGCCATCATTTCCTTCTCATAATTAGAGAGTACTAAATTCTTTCCAAAAATGGCTTTACTGGTGAACACAATAGGTCATCCTTCTTGGAATAAAATAACACCAAGTCCATTATCGTAAGCATCACTCTTGATAGTGAAGGTCTTAGCAAAATCTAGGATAGCTAGAATAGGGGTAGTACACATATATTATTTTAATTCTTCAAATGCATAATCAATAGCTTATGTCCATGTAAAAGCATCCTTTTCCAACATATATGTCAAAAAATATGAATCTTATGGTTATCCTTAACAAACTTATGATAGGATCCAGTCAACCCTAAAAGACCATGCAGGCTCTTTAGTGTCTGAGGATGAGGCCAATTTGTCATGGTGGCTATTTTATCCACCCAAACCCATTGGGATGATATAATATGCCCAAGTTACTCCAATTTATCCTAGACAAAATCACATTTTGACTATATTGCATAGAGATGATGATCAAAGAGAAGTTGCAGTGTGAGTTACAAATGTTAGAGATTTTCAGATCATGTTTTACTATAGATGAGGATATCATCAATGAAGAATATAATGAATTTCCATAGGTAAGGATAGAATATTTTATTCATCATTTCTTAGAATGTTGAAGGATAATTAGTGAGGCCAAAGGTCATGACTAGAAACTCATAGTGGGTATCATGCATGCAAAGAGTTGTCTTAAGGATTCCATCCTCATGAAGCTAGATCTGGTGATATCTAGAGTGGAGATCTAACTTGGATAAAAATGATTGCCATGAAGCTCATCAAGAATATCATTAATAATAGATATTATGAATTTATCCTTGATTATGATGTGACTAAGTACATGAAATTCAATGCAGAGGTGCTATGACCCATCTTTTTTTCTAGACAAGAAGAGTTGGGGAAGAATATCGACTAGTATTGGGGCAAATAATGCCTTACTTCAATAAGTCTAAAATGATCATCTTGATCTTGGTCTTTTAATAAAATGGGTAAAGGTAAGGCCTTATGTTGGGAGGAACACTTCCATGAAGGATTTGAATATAGTGGTCTCTAGATATGAAGGTGAAAATCCCACTAGTTTGATAAAGATACCTACATACCTCTATAGAATGGTTTGTTGATTAGGAGTAGTGGATACCATTGATGGTTATATTTTAATGGAATGGATCTAAGCAATGATGCATTATGAATTATTCTCAAAAATATTTTACATGTGATATGAACTTATGATACTAAGAGACCCTGGTTGTAAACCTTTCAATGTGTTTTTTTGCCCATTAACTAAAACTACATCCAAAGTTTAGAAAAATACCATAAGATGGGTTCAAGTGTGCATAACCATTAGGATCCTAAACTAATAACATATCCACATAAGGGCAAGACAACCATGTCAAAGCATAAATTATAATATCCAATATAGATATGCATATTATAATGCCTCCCTTTTTAAGGTAATGTGCTCCCATTGACAATCACGACTTTAAAGTCAAAGCAAGGATGGATAAAACAATTAGCCTATTTGGTGATCCAAGGGTCAATGAAGTTATGGGTGCTACCCAAATCAGTCAGTATTATAAGAGGGAAATTCTTGAATAAACCCTTCACCCATATGGTTTATGGTGTGGTGACTCCTACTAAGGCATGAAGAGATATCTCTGGTTGGTCTTCCTAAGAAGTAGGTTCCACAATCATTGGAACTTCTTTTGAACTATTTTCTACATCCTGAGCATATTTAAAAACTTTAGTTTTGGGTAGAGAATCCACATCTATTAGGTAGAGCTTTTGTTTTACAATTAATGTCCCTAAGTGAATTTGTCATCATAATTATAACACAGTCTTTTTTCTCTATGGGATCACATCTCTACTTTAGTCAAATGCTTGATATGAGTGATTCTAGGGGTTGGCATTTTTTTAGATCATTATGGAGTTATATTTATGAATGAAGCAAAATTGGATTTGAATCACTATTGATATATGATCTTGTCCTCTACTAAATTATCCAACCCTAAGCATTCCATCATTATGATGAGAAAAAACATTTTAACCTTTGATTGAATTACATCTTCAGTCCATTGGCAAAGCAAATATTGAAAAAATCATTAGATAATCCCTTTGTGTGATTGGTTAGTTTTTCAAATTTTGTATGATATTCTCTCACAATTCCTATTTGGTGAAGTTTAGTGAGTGGTCTAATGAAGTCATCAGAATCACTAGGGCCAAACTATTTCAAAATGAGGGTACAAAAATTAGTCCATATGGGCTCATCATGAGCCTTGGTATACCAATGATACCATTGAAGGGATTCATGTTCTAAGTGAAAGGATGCAAGTAGGACCTTGTTGGCATCAAAATTATTATGAAAACTAAAATATTTTTCTACCTAATAAATCCATCTAGTTAGATCTACACCATTAAATAAATTAAAATTAAGCTTTATCCCATGAACATTACTAGAAGAATAAAATCTAGTGTCTGAAGAGGACTCTGGATGCCATTTCTTGTTTATGGTGGTATATTGAAGACTGAGCTTGAGAATTGTCTTAGCAAGATCTTTGATGTGGGTCTTTAGGGCAGCAATTTCATCCTCCATATTTTTCACTCTTGTTCAGGTTACTACCATGACGAAAATAAGAGTTTTTTTTAAAAATTTTTGGGAATGGGTAAGAAAAATAGAGTTAAGACAAGTTTAGTAAGGGAATTTTTTAATTTGGGTGAAAATGGAATGGGTAAAGGTAATTTTACTAAATTTTTTTAATAGTAGGAGTATGATTAACGAAGGCAAGGAAAAATTTAAGAGTGAAAATGGAAAAATTGGAAAATTTATCAAGGAAGATCAAAGGAGGAGAAAAGGGAGATGAACAGTGTAGAAAATTTTCTAGGCAAATGGACAAAAATAAAATGTTATGATAAAACTCCAAAAATGGGTAATTTAAGATTTGTGAAAATTAGGAGTGGAATCAAGATATGGAACCTCAAAGAAGAAAATGTGGGGAATGGAATTTTAGGTGTCTGGATAGAGTTTGAGGATCAATAGGGCTATAAATGGAGATATATGGCAAAAAACTAAATTTTAGATTCTAGTTTCTAGTTTCCTAGTTACTTGTTCTATAAGACAAGTCTACTAGGAATATGTTAAAACTATTATGCCAAGTCTATAGATATAATATGGTATTTTTTTAATACTTTATTGGTAATATGCTAAAACTAGTATGCCAAGTCTATTGATACTTTATTAATAATATGTGAATATATGATATGGCATGTTTTTTGATAATCCATGGTAATGTTATGAAACAAATAGAAATGGGCCCCAAGCTTCAATGCTTGCCTAAGGTTTTAAAGATATCACTCTATCCACCAATGTCATCTAAGTAAGTACTACTCTCCAAAAATAATTTGTCCATAAATTTACCTTTCAGTGTTGGCTCTTGGTTTTTCTCGTGGATGGGAACCACTCAATCAGGAAGAGGTCATTTCCCATTTCACAAGTAGGTCCTCTCAATGGGCTAGCTATTTTAGGGTTCCTCACAATGAGTTTTAGGTCATTCACCCAAGCACTTCCCACAGTTGTGTGGTTAGGTTTTTACCTTGATCTAAAATAGATTATTGTGATATAGAAAATTATTTAAATGTATTATATAGCCAAATATGGTTAATACTTTCTAAAAATATACTTAAATGAATTATTTAGTGGAACAGAGTTAAGACTTTTTGAAGGAAAAAAAATTGGCCATGTAAATCACTTTGATACCATATGAGAGGATCCTCCTGCAATAAATTAATGATAATGCATGAAATAACAGATTTATTTAATTAATAAAAGCACCAAAATGATTATATTGATCACAGGGCACTTCAAGGAAGAAACCTCCTCTGAACAAGCTTAATACAATAAATTCATGGATGCCTTTATTGGCCTAAACACTTAATTATATACTTAGTCTAATCTAATAAACTACTACTTCCCATGAATATGGGATAAAACAAAATTCTCATAGGATGACTTACAAAGCATATATATCCATATCAACTAATATACTAACAAAATAAAAAGAAGGGGTCGCATAGGCTCTTAAATAACTCCTTGAATGTATATTTAAATACTCTTATCTATTCCAACTAATTACTTATGAGGAAAATATCTAGATAATTATTGAATTGAAACTACTCTAAAGGAGGTGATGCACTAAACGTTCAAAGATCTACTCTCAAGATTAAACTCACTAGCACACTAACATACTATGAATAGAACTTATATAGTGTATACAATGGCTTTCAAGAAACAATGTTTCACCAAGAGGTCAATTTTATGGACTTATACTAGAGGTAAATGAGGGTAAGGCTTGATTAGAAGCACTTATAGTCAACTATCCACTCTATACTTGAGAGATCAACCTTAAGACACACTAAATGACCTGTAATAAAAGTTTATTATCACTTAGGTTGCACTTGGACCTATAAAGGAAAGATGAAAACCAATTTTGCATATCAAACAAATACAAAGAACTAAGCATAAATTAGTAAACAACTAAAAAATGCTCTGTTCATTACTCCAATAGGTGTATAATATAATTTTTAGTAGATTCAAGTCAAACCAACCTAAGGGATACTTAACAATACCTTAAAGGATATATTTATAAAATAAAGGGCCTTTAGAGAGAGAGAATTTGGTGCTAAAATAATTAATGAGCTGAACTCCATCTGAACCACAATTACAATTGATTCTACAAATTATGATCATTTACACCTTTTGATCGATCTAAGTAACTTCAAGTTGTTTTTATAGTTACACAATTCCCTTATTGATGTTACCTAATGGTTGTAATGGTGGGATCAAGTTTTTCCAAGGTGGGTCCTAAAATCAATGCATTTATAACCATTAGATCAATATGTTAGAGCTTTTTTCTAGTGCTAACTACTCTTCACTAGTTCATCATGGCATATAAAGGTTGAGAGAAGGGTCCTTTTCATGTATTTTATCTTGGGGATGAAATTATAAGACCTCATTTCCTTTGGTTGAAAACTACTCCTTTGTTTTGAATTTTTCCTTCAAAAACTAAATCAAACTAATCAAAATGTTCTTATCTATCTTTACTCCCATTTGCCTTTCAGATCTTTGTCAGATTTTGACTCTTTGACCATGCTCAATCCATTGATCTTGATTTTCATGATTAAACACACTTGATCGATCTTCTATCATCTTGAACATTTTCATACCACTTTTCAATCACATGTTGATCTCATGATGCTATTGTCAAGCTCCTATTTTAGGTACTTATGCCACGTGATAGCCTCTTGAGCTCCTTGACCTTTTGACTCATCTCACACTATTAGATCAAGATTTATGAGTGAATTTTATCTATATATGTCATTAGTCCCACTTCTTTCCTAATCATGCTCACACCATTATATCATCAATACAATTGAACATGAACCATTGATTTACTTGTATTTGAAAACAAACTACTTACCATGGTCTAAATTTGACGTCTGCACAATCATCATTTAGCATTTGTAAGACCATCATTGATGTCCATGTGAACATCAAATTTAAGACCTTAATGGTTTTTTACATAGCTTAAAGTTAATGTCTACATGACAATCTCCCATTTTTTGAACAACTTTGAAGGATTGAATCTAGAAGTAAAAAGGTCATGGAGGCACTAAATTTGCAAGAGATGTTCTTGATACTAAAGATATTGTGCCCACTTGATCTTTTGGTTTTAGGAGATTTCTATGTGTGTTTAAAAAGTGTTTAAGAGAGATGACCTATGTGATTTTTCATGAAATCCATTGACCTATCACTAATCATTTGAACCTAAATGGCTACTTTATAGATCTCAAACTTGATGTTAGAATGAACATCTTATATTGTAGTTCTAACTTTGAATGCTCATAACATGAGATAGAAAGCTCACATAAAATTAATTTATTTAGGATATGATCTAGGTATGAATATATCCATGGTTTTAAAATCTTTTAACTCATGGGTATTCTTGAATGAATATATAAAATTTTCAACCATGCTAACTAGTGTGTTTCCATGTGGCATGCAGGACAACCTCACCCCTCAGACTTGACAAGCTGAACTTTAAAGGATTAGATATTGCAATAGAAGACTCATTGAGATATTTAAATTATAGAGAATTATCTTGGCACTAAGGACATTTATCTCACATGTTCTGGTGGTCGTGCATGGTTTTTTGAGCATATTTATAAATTACACAAGCAATTTGTCTAGTTTGGTCTCTAGATGACATCCTGGTGATGACCTAATTTACTTAGACTTATGCTTGAGCAACTTCTTGATATTTTAAATCTTTAATGAACTTATTCAAACTTATGGAAACTATTTCCATGATCTTGACAACTTGGACACCATGAAAACTTACCACTTGTATATATGGCTCTAAAGTGACCCCTAAGACACCAAATGACACAAGGACTAAGATAGACTATGACCAGAACTAGAATGGAATATGAAATGACATAAAATGAACTAAAAAATACCTTATTACATTATAAAAACACCCTATACAATATTTTGACTATAAGGAGTTGACCCATTTTAGCCTAGGGTAAAAATGGTCAACAAGTATTTATCTTTAAATTGGTCACATATTATACTAAGAACTAGATATGGGACTAAAGTAACCATCAGGGCTGAGACTATCTTAAAAATACATGTTGAGCTATAATATTATATCCTATTTTAATTAAAATACATAATGTTTGATTAGGAGGATAATTTGAATCTCCATGAAGCTACAACACTACTTGAAGATATCCTAGATGATTTAATAGATAAATGGTCACATGAACATTTAGATTATGACCCATATGACAATGTAGAGGAGAAAAGTCTAGGCATGTAATCTATTTTTAAGGAATATCCCATGTTTCCTATGATCTTCAAGGCATAAGAGAACCCTGAGGTTACATGGTAGTTGTACTTTGATGGTTCTTAAAGTAAAAATAGTGTTAGATCTAGTGCAATGTGAGTCTTCCCTCAAAAGGATAAATATTTTCATGCATTTATGTTATAATTGTTTTACATGAATAATGATATATAATATGATGCATTGATCCAAGGCCTCTAACTTGTGCAAAATATAGGAATTAAGACACTATAGGTATTGGGTGATAGTGAACTAGTTGTTAACTAGGCTAAGTCATAGAGCATGACCAAAAATGGATTGATGAAAGATTATAATCATATAATATAGGATATGATTTAGGGATTCAACACATTAGATATTATTTCCATACTAATATTTCAAAATATAGATGCAGATAGACTCATAACTATAGGTGTGCAATATGACATCTCATGTGATATAATGAAGGATTCTGAGTAGCTTGTAAAACTCATGATCATACTAAAAACACCCAGCAATACAGAGAATTAGAATGTGTTTAAGAGTGATCATTATATCATCCATTTCCTATAGTATGAAGCATAGTTATGTGCTAATAACCAAGTACAAATACAAGCCCAATATGAAGATCAAGTCATCTGATTAAAGGGAAACAAGTTTCCAAAAGCGATAGTTACCCTAGAAAGCATATTCAATTCTAATGACTAATTCAAAAGAGAAAGGAAAATAATGATAAAAAAATAGGAAGTCTTTATATAGGTTACCATTTCAAAAGGAAATACCCAAAAAGCTAGCAAGGTATGTTATCCACTGGAAATTATGAGCTTCATTAAAATTAGTAGGAGATATGGTTATATATTTGAATGGAGATAGAAGGACCTTATAGGCTTTGATCCAAACTTAGTACAACATAAAAATGAGATTGACCCTAATCCATAGCCTATCCATCAAAATTAGAGGTTGGTCAATCCAAATCCTAAATCATTGATGATAAAGGAGTTCTCAAAGCTCATTAAATATAGTATAATACTCCCAATTAAACACTCTATGTGGGTCACCAATTTAGTCCCAATATAGAAAAATAATGGATAAATCTGTGGACTTCACAGACCTATATAAGGCTTCCCAAAAATACCATTATCCCATCCTACCAATGGAGAAGATCTTTTAAATGGTCATAGGTTTAGAAAGATTCTCTTTGCTAGATGCTTATTCAAGCTACGACCATATTCTAGTATAAGAGTGCAATCATTACAAAATAAATTTCATCATTAAGTGGGGAACCTTTTCATACCATTAGATGCCATTAAGTTTAATAAGCATAGGAGTGACCTTTAAAAGAGACATGGATGTAACATTTGAGAATATCATCAACAAATTCATCTTGGTTTACATCTATGACATAACTATCTTTTCTAGGAGCATAGAAGATCATTTAGATCATCTAGAGCAAGTCCTTCAAAGGTGTCAAGCATTCAAAATATCTCTAAACCCTAATAAGTGTATCTTCATAGTTCATGATATTTATCTACTTAGACACATTGTTTCCAAATAGGGACTCATAATTAATCCAAAACAATTCAAGTTTATCTCATCTCTCCCTCTTCTAAGTCACAAGAGGATTATCTAGAGCTTATTATTAAGGATCAAATTTGTCAGAAGATTCATGCCTAATTTTTCCACCCTGACCAAACCACTCATAATGATGTTAAAAAAATGTTGCATTTAGTTGGACCCATGAAGGTAGGGATAACTTTGAATCCATCAAGCATTCCATCATGCAGGCTCCCACATTGATCAATCTAGATTATAGTAAGGATTTTATCCTTTATGTATTTAGTGGGATAGAAGACATCTTAAATATCCTTAAATAGTAAAATAAATGGTCATTTAGAGAAACAGATTGCCTTCATCATCTAGGCATTGAAATATTATGAACTATGTTATAGATTCATGGAGAAACACATTCTCATAGTTGTGAGATCACTCAAGAAGTTTATGCATATATTCTATAATAAAAAATAAAATTCATAGTTGCGCACATAGTTTTCAGAAAGTTTTTTCACAATAAGGATATCAGTAAAAAATGGTTAGTTAGGTCACAAAGGTGATGGAGTATGACATATACATCCAAATCACCAAGATAGTGTGAGGAAAGACACTTTGTGAATAATTGGTTGAAGTGGCAAAGTTAGAATATGGGATAGTCTTGGTATCACATGAAAATCAATCAATAGGCCAAGAAACTACAATAGACTGAATGAAAAATATGAAGGCCTTCCTTTAACATGTTATAGATGATCCTAAACTTGATAAAGTTAAACATAAGAATTTTAGGTTCCAGGACATTTCTTATGTGCTCATCAACAATGCACTTTTCCACAAGGACCTCAGTAAAGTCCTCTTGAGATGCATATAATCAAACCATGTGGTTATAATTATTAAATAATTCCATGACAGACCTAAAGGAGGACATTATTCACCTAAGACCACTACTATAAAAGTCATGTGAGTTATCTATTACTAGCCAATTTTATTCAAAGAAGCACACACATACATGTAAAATTATAATAAATGTGCCTTATTTTGATATGTAAATGAAACACAAGTGTCAAAAAATTGAAACACAAACTATTTTTTACATGGATTTTTAAGTATTTTATGATTTAAAAATAAATCAAATTTATAATATATAAGGAATAAAATAAAAAAATAATCATCATAATAGTATAAAATAGGAAAAATTCACCAATCAAGACTTGATAACAAAGTTCAACTTATAAGCCTACGTCTTTAGGTCCACTCTAAGTGAGGACCATCCTATTTAATTGTTGCATAAAAATGGCTTAATAATCAAATTAAAAGTCTTTAAAGTCTTCCTCAGTGTCTACTCTCCCTTAGAAATAAATATCTTAAGCTTGTTTTCACAGCTCAAGGATATAACTCTCCAAGAATTTTATGCCTTTTAAAAAAATACATGGTCCCAAAAAAATTAATGTTCAAATACAAAGTCATGGCTTTTATACATGTTTCAATCCATGAGTCTAATGATCAATTCCTTATCCTTTTAGTTAGTAGGTCAATGGTTCAAACCATCGATGTTCTCTTTGGCATTTGAGCATATCTATCAATCCCACATTTAGGATGTTGAAATGTCTTTGAACTTTGATAAGCCTAGGTCTCCACCTTTGAAGGTGTTGATAACCATCATGTTGGATAAGGCACTTTATTTGGCTTGATTCATGAGCTATGTTGGGCTTGCCAAGCTTGGTTTAACCAATGCATTCTATATTGGGCTCAAAAAAAATTTATTCAATTAGGATTTGAACTATGTTGGGCTTGACCCAGCTTGACATTAGCATTAATAAACTTGGAATTAGCATTGGTAGTTGGTTTGATGGTAACATTGGAAAGTTTGGTGCTTAGTTAGTTGGAACATGGGTTTGAGCTTGATAACCAATTTAGGTTGATGACTCAGGTTGGATTGAGATATATTTATAATATATGAACATCAGTCCCACATGCATGGGAATATAAAGCAAACAAGAATTTAAATACACCAACATATATAATGAATTATGAAGTAAAGGAGGTCAAGGCACCCCTCCTCATAAAGACTATGTCGACCCTTATTGAGGGCACCCAATGAGAAAATAGCGAGGCCCATTTGACCAAACACCTTACACTATCAAAGATGAAAGATGAAAACCAAGCCCAATTTTTTCTTCAATGGACTGCCACATATCATAATTTCATTGGTCCACTTGGTAAGCTATAATTGTGCCACATTAACCTGCATCACCAATTTTTTGCCTGTTGCTAAGAAATTTCATCATGTGCTATCTTGTGCATACATACTCAAAATTGACCCATTCAAATTGCACTAGAAAGCTCTCAATGATATCTATGGTGTGCCATTGATCAAACTAAATTTTAAAGACTTTATTTTAGAATAGTACATGGATCCACTTGGATCAATCCTCCCCACTACAAACTTTTAGACCTCCAAAAGCTGAATTTTAATTAGTAATTAGGTGAGGGTATTTCTCCCCCACCTTTCTAGCTTCCATTCATTTGGCCTTGTTTGGTTTCATCCCTTTAAGACCAACACGAAGATACTCAACATCTCCCCTTAATGAAGTCTGAACCTTCTTATCAAGAATTTTATCTTCATACAATTTTGTTAAATATTCAGGAGTAAAATAATCAATAGAAGGAATGGATACACTTTCATTGTGAACTATAATCATTGGAGGCTCATACAATTTCAGATTTTCAATATTGACAACTGAATAAATCTGCATGTAAGATGGTAAATCTAAATAAAAAGAATTTTTACTATTTTTGTCAATAATCTAGAAAAGACCATAATAGATTGGTTTCAACTTTCTACCTTGACTTGTCAGCCTTTTATTACTAATGTGAAGCCATACCATATCACCTTTATAAAATTAGTGATCAACCCACTATTTGTCATGTCTTTGTTTGTACTTTTCTTGACTTTTCTCTAACTGATCACAGATAGTTTGGTGTACTAGCTATATCTTTTCAATAAAATTATTGGCTTTAATAGTATCATTATGTTTAACTACAACTAAATCTTGTCCATAACAAAAATCTAGAGGAGATTTAGGCAAGTATCCATAACAAACTTCAAATGGATATTTCATAGTAGAAGAATGAAGTGCATGGTTATAAGCATGTTGTATGTAGCACAAATGTTCATCCCATAACTTGGGATGTTTACTACAATAAACCCTAGGAAAATGTACCATGGTGTGGTTCACAAAATTTATTTTTCCATCAGTTTGTGGATGAAATGTAGTTCTCTTTTTTAATTTAGTGTCAATTAATTCCCATAAAGTTGACCAAAAATTCCCAATAAACTAAGAATCTTGATCAAAAAAATAGAAGTGGGTAACCTAAATTGAACCCATACATGTTTAAATAACATGTGTGTAGTGTCTTCCCTAGTAATTTATTTAGTGTAAAGGATCAAAACACACATCTTGCTAAATCTATCCACTGCCACAAACAAATAGTCATGGTTTATTTTTGACATTGGAAAGCCCCCTACAAAGTCCATGGAAATACTTTCCCATGGGTGGGTAGGAATAGGTAAGCAAGTGTAAAGTCCTAATTTCTTATTACTAGGCTTTCTTTTGGCACATAGACCACACCCCTTTATGTATTTGGAAACATGTTCCTACATATGGGGCTAGTAACAATACATTTTCATATGTGTAACCATTTTACCAACTCTAAAATGACCATAAATAAGAGAAGTATGTGCTTCCCTAATCATGTACACCCTATCATTTTTAGGATAACAAAGTTTACCCAAATGATACAAAAGACCATTATGCACATGATATTAAAATTCTTCTGCTTTTTTACCACTCATCAAGTCTTCATACACATCCTTAAAATAAAAATCAACATATTTTTCTTTATAAAATTCATGAGACAAATAACCATGATCTAAAATAATATATGCAAATAATCATAGGAGGCCTAGAAAGCATGTTAGCAACCTTATTTTGTATACCCTTTTTTATACCTAATCACAAGATGAAATTGCTACAAGAAACCCATCCAACAAAAATGCCTATACTATTATAACTTCATATGTAATTGGTGATACTGTAAGGGCTCGTGATATGTATGTATTACTATTTCCTTACCCATCAAGTAATGTTTCCATTTTTTAACACCTTAAACCAATGCATACAATTATTTATAATAAGTTGGATAATTCCTTACTACACTTGTGAAGGTCTCAAAATGATAATAGACAGGATTCTTTCCTTGTATTAATACTGCTCCCATAACATAATCACTTGCATTTATCTTGATCTCAAATGGTTATTATAAGTTAGGAAGTGTCAAGATAGGATCCATACTTATCTTTTCTTTCAAAGTGTTGAATGCCTTCTGATGCTTTCCTCCCCACTGAAAGACCTATCTCACACTAGTTAAAGAATGCAAAGGTGATGCAATATATGAGAAATGAGCAATATACTTTCTCCAAAACTATACTACACCAATAAAAATTATAACCTTAGTTACATTATTGGGATTTGGCTAGTTAACAATGACTTCCACCTTTGCAAGATCAATTTTTAAATTACCATTTCCTATAATGTACCCTAGGTAAATCAAAGAGGTTTTTCCAAACTCACATTTTAACATTTTCAAATAAATTTTTTCCTTTATTAATGAATCCATAAATTTATTAATATGGATCATGTGATCTTCCCAAGATTTACTAAAGATCAATATATCATCTAAGTATATTATAACAAAATCATCAAGGAATTACATGAAAACATCATTCATCAAACATATGAATGTAGTTGGTACATTGCACAATCTAAAAGGCATAACAATCCATTCAAACAATGCATGTTTTGTTTTAAAATTGGTTTTTCAAACATCACCCTCATTAATTATAACCTGGTGATAACCACATCTTAAATCTAATTTAGTGAAATAAATAACATTTTTCAATTGATCTAATAAATGAACAATACGAGGAAGAGGGTAGTGATTCTTAATAGTAATTTTGTTTAAAGCGTTAAAATCAACACACATTCACCATGTGCCATCTTTATTTGGCACCAAAATAATAGGTGAACCAACAAGGGATGAACTTGGGTGAATAACACCTCTTTCCAAAAGTTCCATATCCTACTTTTTAATTTCCTTGTTTTCAACCACTGATAACCTATACATGCCAATGTTAGGGAGAGGAGAATCTTGTAACAGCTAAAGTTCATGTTGAACTTCCCTTTTAGGTGGTTATTTTAGTATTTTTTTGCTTTTTCAATGTGATTTAATTAACTACTTAAAAAAAATTAAATGTATGGTTTAAAGTTACTTGGTTATGAAGGTTGGCTACACATCATTAATCAGGCTGGGGAAGAATGACCTACAAATCACACTAACTCAAAAAAAATGGATTAATATAAAAATAAGTGGGATACCTATTAAGAAACCAATCCTAAGAAGTGATATGCTTCCTTAGATGGATTTTAGCCCATGTTTAACATTCAAGTTTATAAATAAACATGAAATTACAAAGATATATATGGATAAGATATAAATAGACAATGACAAAGATAATTAATCAATAACATGATTTATGTGATTAAAGTAAGCATCCCAAAATTTTGTAGCTACATCAACATCATCTTGGATTACATCCAATTATTCATTAATGTATTCAAAATTATGTATAAAAGCCACAATGTAAAGTCCTAGCTCAAATGTAATGCCACTCTAATAAAAAAAAATAGGTTAAGGGACTATGGGAAGATCAAAGATGATAATAGAATCATGTATTAATCTAGGCATGGTCATCTACATGATAAGATAGATTTTTAGCAAACTAGAATGTAGATTTAATAAATACTGAAGATGTAAAAATAGATTGTTTAAGGCTATTTTTTATAGTTTAACAAGGATCGATGATGATCCTATTGGATTGACATTAGTTCCATAGTATTGACATAGATTCAGATGAATCCATGTTGATTTTATGTAAAATTACTGAACTATAAAATAGATTAAAATGATGACCTATAAAATTGATAAAATAATAAAAAATGAATGTAAATAAAAATACATAGATGTAGAAGATAAATAAAACTTAAATATGAAAAGAATACTGATCTTGGATGTTTGAATATGTTTAGATAAAGAGATACCGGAATAAAGTAGATGGCTTTCAAAAATCACCTGATAATGTCACCAATCAAGTGTTCTTCAAAGTGGTAAGGTGCCAATAATGTCTATACGTAGATTTGAGACTGGTTTAGATAGAATTTCATGGTAAAAATAATTCCATCATTTCATGTTCATTCCTCCTAAGAAAAGGAGGTTTGTTTTATATTTATGGATCAATGTTGATCTGGGAGAATTGGCATTGTTTGTGGAGGATCAACGTCGATCGCCCAAAAATCTATGAAGTTGAACCAAATGCCATTCTAATAGGTTGTTAATGGGGTAAAGGATGGTTAATATTATTATTGAGTTTGTTAGGTTGTTTTAACCATGGAATAGATAATTAGGAGGTTGTTTGGGGTATTAAATAGGTTTATTTTTATCTGATTTTAATATTTTATAGTTAAATGGTAAAAAAGAAGTTAATTACAATTTAACCATAGTAATTAAATCAAATTAACCTATGTGGTAAAAGTAAAAGGATGGGGTGAATGTAATTATTTTTAAAAAAATTATGAAAGGGGGGCCATTTTGTTATAAATAACATAATAATGTGACAACGCACCAAGTTAATACACAAGGGTGTATAAAACTAGCACCTACATTTCCCCCTTTTTATTGAGTGGTATGCAATAACAAGCCACAAGAAAAAAACTATAAGGTGCCCATTTCCTAATATTTCTTTTGAGAAGGTATTCCCCCTCAAACTGGACATTGAGAAGTGAGATGAAATAGATAATGGGTTTAAACAAGATAGAATAGATAAAAAATGTGGGTGAGGTGAAATGTACAAGTTAAAGATAGCTGGGACATATAAAAAATGTAGATGGCTTCAAAGGAATTCTAAGGTTGCACTTAATGGTAGAAAAAGTAATACAGGTAGTAATGTCACAAAGACTAAATCAAATAACAAAATGCCATAGCTAAAATAGGTAGGATTTTAAGAAGGCTATCAAGAGAACACAAGATAGGAATAGTGAACCAAAGCATCTAGTGTGCATGTGGTGTATGTGTTACCTATATTCAAATGTGCTCAAGACAAAATACACCCTCAAGATCTTACAAGGGGCAAGATACCAAAAAAAGGGTATGACTTAAGGAGATTGGGAAACTGACAAGGGGTCAAATTCCATAAATCTAAAGCATAATAGGACATAAAAATGACAACTATAGCAAAGTCAATAAGACAAGCTATGAAATCAAACTAAAAGAATGAAAAATGATCTAGAAGTGTAAACATCTAATCAAGTTGGGGAAATTGACACCAATTCAAAAAAATCAACATCAATTGGGAAAATGACCATAAATATCCCACTAACATACAAGAAGGATCATTTAGCTATCTAGTAGATGAGAGAATTATAATCAAAATTCAATGATTTTTAAGTGTTTAAAGATACACACAAGATAATGGAGGCTAGTAGGAGTAGATGATGATGATAATGACTTCACTATGAGGTAAGTTATGTATATTTGGGGTAAATTTAAATATTTTATTGTTTTTGTAGTTTTTTGTGTTTTGTTTTTGGATTTTTGAATTTTTAGTTTAAAAAAGGGTAATTTAGGAAGTTTTGGGGGGGAAGGGGGAAGGGGAAGTAGTATATTAGAAATGCTCAAGAAAAAGGGAGGAAATTTTTGGGGTGAGGGAATTAACATTAATCAATTAGGATCGATGTCAATATATGATGGATTGACCATGATCTATAAAGATCACTATTGATCATGTTCAGATCGACATCAATCATAAAAGGATTGATAAAATAAAAATCTTAGGTATTTGACTAAATAAAAAGATGTTTCTGACAGGCATGAGAGTTATTGATGATGAAGGATATGGTCCTTCTACTATTGGCATAGTTGTGAGAGTTTATAAGCAATAAGGACTAGTCATATCTAGAGGTAGTGAGATTTAGAGGGATACACCATTACCATCAGGATATCGAGATGATAGTGGCATTGCTAGAGTGGTGGGATTATATTATGAACATGTTTTAGCTACTAACTAGTGAGATGATGATCACCATAGAGTACATCTATTGGATTTTGGATTACTAATTCTAGGTGCTCCTATATATACCATGGATAAGGTAGGATGAGTAGTGGCACTGGTGAGATTATATGATGAGGATGCAGTAGACATCAAATTCTTTACAAGGGGTTTTCCTTCTAGCCCTTATATGAATAGGATTTGGTAGAGTGATTGGTGCTAACGATGATGATGATAGCATTGACTTCTTATGTGTTCCTTGATTTTAGGGCAATGCATCACCATAGAGCTTCACTAGTGTTATACCAGACATGGTGGAGTTTTGGATAGTTTTTGCTTTGGTACCCACACTATTAGGGTAGATATATAGGGAGCTATGTGATTGGCCTACTAGGCATCACTTAGGACTTGACATTACCTTGATATTACATTACTGAGCATATGAACACATTTTTATGATTCACCCCATAGGGACCCCATAGACTGGGTTTTAGGAGATGGTATACATCATAGCCTTATTTTGGTGGAAGGAAGACCTTATCATTCTAGGGTAGTGTGAGAGTTTTCACATTAAAAATAGTTTTTTAGAAAGCTATAAATAGGGGATGTTATCTTGAGGCCCTATGTTGACTTCCCAGTGTGGCCTGGTACAAATGTAGAGCTATCAAATGCTACTATAGAGATATGGGTGTATGGATGGAATATGGACCATATGGATATATTTTATTTTGGTAGGGTTCATCATCAATTTAATATTTTATAGGATGTTTCATTATCCCCATGCTCATATAGGTAGGAGGATACAGAGCTAGACAAGCCAACACCTGAGACCACAGTTATCTAAATGGGACCATTAGAGGATACTGTGGCTACTAATTTGGATGACACTGGTTACACTAATGATTACATGACATGGTTCATAATAGAGATGGTAAGGACCATGATATGGGGTGGTTATTGAGGAGGTGAAGTAGGAGGCTCTAGATATACACATAGAGGAGGGACCTTTATAGGATGCCCCAACATATGATCATATAGATATAGCTTCAGTTATTACTAAGAGGGATAGTCATAAGGGATGAGATATAGGACGTATGGGTAGACTAGTTACACTATAAGATTAGATTTTTATATTATAAATTGATCTAGATAACATGATGGGGAAATGTGATCAGGCCATACAAGAGTAGGATATATATAGGATAGAGATAGAGTAGATGAGGTATATTAAGTCAAAGAGACCAGCCCTAAACATTGTAGGATCTAGCATAACACCTCTTACATATATGATACCACTTTAGTAGTACAGAGATTTGCTTATGCAGATGTCATATTATGAGAGGATAGTATAGAGGTGGCTACCTGATGTTCCTCTATTTGCTTCATATATGGCTGGCCACTGTATATCATAGAGGACTCTTGGGGATATTATTAGTTCAAGGAGTATAATAAGCTGAGGAGGAGATGATGAGGGAGATGATATAATTCACCTCAATAGGATTGATTTCACTGAGTATGAGCTGAGAGCCTCTATTATATTCATATTATGACATTTGTATAGAACTTTCATATATATATATATATATATATATATATATATATGAATTTTATGCTAATGTATGGATCATGTTATTATTTTATAGATTTATTGATGGTTATAAATATGTTATGCTATTATGGATTCATGGATGTGATGCATTATAGATTTAGATGATATGTTTTTAATTTTGATCAGTGCTTATGTATGTTGTGGATGTTTATGTATTGATGTAGATGTTATGTATATCATGAGATTGTTTTGTATTAATGGATTATGAGTTTGAATTATGTTACATAATAATTATGGATTATAGATTTTAGTGATTTATTGCTATGAAGTTATGGATTTTAATGATTATATATTATTCATTTGCTCAACATTGACTTGGACCATAAATAAAAATACAATCTTTCATACACATGGCATATACATCCTTAGCTAAATGATAAGAAATATTGACACAACCTTAGTTAGCTTAGAGCTTCGACCTTGGTTTTTTTTACTATGACTTTTATGATTTTTGATGGGATGAGAGGGAATGTATTAATTTTAGAGATAATGTTCTTCACACCATATTTTTGAACTCAAGATTTATCTTTTAGGGATCGATTTTATGTTAACAAGTAGGTTGATCAATATGGGAAGCCTACAATTAGAAAGTTGATTGATGTGGGAATCTTTCTTGGGATACTACTTTTGAAATATTTTCCATTATATATTATTATTTCATATGGATATCCAAAATGACAAATAATGTGATGATGGATAAACTCCATAATCTTTTTTACCTTAGTCAAGATAAGTGGCACAACTTTCACCCACTTAGTGAAGTATTCTATAGTGATGTTAATAAAGTCATGAGGCTAGGAGGATTTAGGATTGATATGCCCTATATGATCAAGCACACACTAAGATAATGGAAAAAATTCCCTTTATACTTATAAGTATTTATTAGGGACATGGGATAAGTTTGCATGTTGCTGACATTTTACACACCTCTCAATGTATGCACAACAATCTTGATTTAGAGTGGGCCAATAGTAACCTAAACATAAGATCTTCTTAGAGATTTAATGACCACTAAAGTGTCCACCACATTACCCATCATGGAATTCCTAGATTTCTAGGGTAGCTTCATGCTTTTGGAGACAATTTAAAAGAATACCATCAAATCTATGCTTATAGATAACACCCCCCAGTATAGTGTAGCAAGTAGCTTTATATTGGAAGACATGTCTAGAACCTTTAGATATATGGGAAGGAGATAATACTATAGATTAATAAACAAATATTTGTGTATACCATGACTCTCCTAGTTTTCCTTGATATTATTAATAGATGGAAGATCAGTTCTTGTAAGGAAGGTTAATTGACTCAATGGATAAGGAAAAATAGCTTAAAATCCTGAGATGAGGATGGGATAAAAGAGGAAAGAGATGCCATCACATTCAAAAATGGATTAATGACATAACATTCAAAAATGGATAATATTTGATCAGCTAAGGTCTTATATCTTTGAAGGATATCATTCTTACATTGATATACACTAGTAATTTGATTGACCATTAGCTGAGAATCACCATACATATTAATGGACCCGAATCCTAGTGTAAGGGTAGTTTGGAGCCCTATAATCAATGATTCATACTCATCCATATTATTGGTGCAATATAAGTCTAACTTAAAATACAAAGGCATGAGAATACCTTAAGGGGGGATTAATATAACTCCTATGTCACCTTCCCACTTAAATTTACACCCATCAAATAATTTAATCATTTAATACTCCAGGACTAATTGGGAAGTGGATGTGATAGATTCATTAGATAATTCATAATTAATTAGTTGATTATCAACAAAAGGTGATTAAGCCAATCGATTAGCAATAATCTACCCTTTAACAAATTTATGGTGGAGAAATTCTAGATCCAACTCAGCTAGAAGTATAATCCATCTAACCATTCATTGATTTTGGTAAGGCTTAGAATGCATGAACTTAAGGGGATCAATACTCATAATTAAATACATCTTATGGTTAAGTAGGTAATGAAAAAGTTTAGAGGCTACAAGGACCAATGCTTTGCATAGTTTTTTGGTATGTGGATAATGTGTTTTATATTCTAGAAGGGTATTAATTAATTAATAAATACCTTGGTCTTTATGATGCTCATCTCGATGGGCAAGCATAGGACCTAGAGAATGATCTATAGTTGAGATATAAAAGAATAAAGGCTTCCCTTCCTTAGGTGGAGTGAGAATAGGAGGCAATAAAAGATAGTCTTTGAGTGCATTAAAGGATTCTTGATAATGAGAATCCCATATAAAGTGACTATCCTTATTTAATAGATGGTGGAAAGGTTTATATTGATTGGAGTGCTAGGAAATAAAATGATGAAGAGACTGAAGCTTGCCTTGTAAATTACAAAGATGCTTAAGATTGTATGTAGGAGGCATATCTAAAATAGCCTTGATTTTAGTGAGATCCACTTATATTATATTAATAAAAATAATGAAACCTAGGAGCTTATCCATCAAGACACCAAAAATGCACTTTTTTGGATTTAGATGCACATGATACTAGAGTAGACAATAAAAAATAATCTTAATTATAGATAGGTGATCTTTGTGGAGTTTTGACTTCCCAAGGATGTCATCTACATAGTCTTTGAAAATTTTATAGATTATGTCATTAAATATATAAGTCATGGCATATTGATAGGTGGATCTTATGTTCTTTAGGCCAAAAGGCATAACACATTAGTATATGCTACCCCAAAGAGTAATACATGTAGTTTTATGTTGATATTCTAGTGTATTATTTGATTGTAACTAGAGAAACCACCTATAAAGGATAAAATTTCATGGTCATCTATCAAATCCACTAATTGGTCAATGTTAGGGAGAGGGAAATCATCTTTCAGGAAAGCAAGATTTAAATCATAAAAGTTAGTATAGATGAAAAGTCCCCCTATAGGATTAGTGGCTGCAATGATATTATACATCCACTAATAATAATTAATGGGTTAAATAAAGTTAGTGGATAAAAGGCATTACAAATCCTCTTTTACTAGAAGGGAAATGCGAGGATACATTTTATAGAGTTTTTGCTTCATCAATTTAGCATGAGGAAAGGTGAAAATAGTATGAATAATAATTGTGAGGTCAATACTAGGCATATCGCTATAAGACTAGGCAAAGGCCTTATTAGGGTTAGATAAAAAAGTAGTAAAATCTGGGTTTTCTTGTGGATCTAAGGATTTGATAATTTTAATAATCCTTGGGATTTCTTGAGACCCGATATTAATATCAAAAATGGATTTATTTAATAAGATAGATGTTTCAGATGGAAGAGAATTATGTAGATAAGAGTTTTTATCACCTAGATGGGTTAAGATTGACTCATCATCTTGACACTAAAAAATAGGGATAGTTGGTGTATCATGTCCTATTAAATTAGGATATAGTAAGGGGATGGTTTGGACCTCACCACCATGGTGAAAGACAAGGGGATCTATGGAAATATAATTTACTAAAAAAAGTCAGAAGGAATGAATACAGTATCGCTAGTCAAGGAAGAGGTGTCAGATGAGGAAGATGGTTCTTCTTCTTACAAATATGGTAGAAGAATAGGTTTTTGGGAAGATTTAGAACCTTTCTTAAAACTTAATCCATGATTTTCATTTGATTTTTTTAAATCTCCTAATGTGACATCATGGGGACCCTGCTCATATCTACCCATGCCAAAACCTTTCTAAGTATAGTGATAAAGATAGGTTTGTATGAAATAAGGATTGATAAGAAAGGATAAATTAGATGTAAATGGTTTATCACAAGTAATATCAATAGGTTCTAGGGTAGCTAGATCAATCTCACCATATATTAAGTGAGTGCAGAAGAATGGCAATCTAAGGAATGAGCTCACTTAGGCTAGGTGAATACATGGGTTGCTTATCAAGATGACCATATTATCTAGGAGTAGGTAAGGTGTTAATGGTCAATAAATAATATTCCCCCATTTAAATTTGATACATTATGGAGTCAATAGACTCCAGAGCAAGTAATTTTGAAGTAGAAATAGTCATGCTAGTCAAGGCTTAATTAGAAAATGATGGAAATGTATTAGGTGAGGGTATTATGACATTACTTGGATAAAAGGTGAAGTTATATGATTTATAGGGATGATTATTAGTTGGTATTATGTGTACTTGTCATTCATGTTCATATTTAAGGTATCGATGGATTAGGGAGGGTACACATCACATGACATGAATCCATGGATGTCTTAATAAAATGTTGTATTGGAATGTTCTTTATATAACATAAAAGAACTCATGGAGAGTGCGAGAACCTATATAAATGGGAAGAATTATTTTTCCTAAAATGCATCCTACCATGTCATTAAATGCATGGATAATTTTTGAGGATTGGGAAATAATGGTTTTTGGTAGTTGTGACTATTGGAAAGCATGTGAAGAAATAACATTAATACTAGCCCCATTATCAATCAAAACTCTTTTAATCTATGCTTAATTTATTTGAGCTATGATGAAAAGTGGGTGATCTTAATCTTTGAGTGATAAAGGAGAAACCTCAAAATTAATAAAACTAATAGTCGAGACCATTTGAAGGGCTCTTATAAAAGCTAACAAAGGTTGAGGTTCATCTAGTCAGACCTCAATAGCCTAGAGAGATTCTATCATTGCCTATCGATGTTATGGAGAATTTTTGACAAGATAATATAATGACATTTTTATAGGCTTTTAGTGGAGCTATTTTAGTATGGATTTTTGTACCAATTCCTTAGCTTTGGCTAGGGTAGTTCCTATAATATAAAATTTAGGCTCTTGTTTAGAAGGTTTAAGTGTATTAGGTGTAGAGGCTCATATAATTGAAAACTTAGATTTATTAATATTTTGGTTTATAAAATGGGTGGTTACATGGATGACATCAATATGTAAAAAAGGTGGATCTGAAGAGGTTAATAACTCTTTATCACTTATGGGATAGGCAAGATTATAGATAGGTGGAATGGATTGAATAATGACCCTTTGCTTAGGAATTTAATCATTTAGATCATCAGTTAAGAGGTCATCATCTTGGACTAACTGTTGGATTATGACCTTAAGGGATTTACAATTTTTTATATCATGTCTAGGTACTCTATGATATGCACATATTTATTGATTTCTATACTAGGTAGGTCCTTGAGGATGAAGGTTATTAGACCTTATAGGTGGTGGTGTAATGAAGGATATATCAAATAATTGTTTCAAGATTATAGCATAAAATCCTTTCAAAGGGTCATATTGTGGTTTTATATGGGTTTTAATAATAGGATCTTTTGGTAAAGTATTACTCATTTGGTTTTTTCTCTTAGCATTTATAGGAGGGATATATTTAAGATCTTTTCCTTTATATTTATCTACTGGTCCCTTAATAAAGGAAGGTGGATATCAAGATTGAGGTGTACTTAATAATGGAGGGGGATTTTGTATTTTCCCACACATTTGAGTAGAAGCACTTATGATAGGGGTAGTTACTTTAGAAGATGGATGAACCTCTAAAATAGATGATGGAGATGATATAAAGGAAGGCCCTTTATTTGTTCATGTGTTGAGAAAAGAGGGGGTCTTCAAACCAAGGTTTTTATCATTTGATGTTGGAGAAAGATCAAATCTAATATAAGGATGAGCTATAACTTTTTTTAGTGGAATACCAAGACAATTATCCTAGTTATCGATGATAGGAGATTTACCCTTTCCTTTAGTATTTTTGGGTTAAGAAGGTGCTATGGTAGAAGATGGTTTCGAAGGGTCATGGTTTTGGGCAAAAGGATAAGATCTCATTATATTCTTACCATGAAGAGATTTTCTAGGGATAAAAGGGGTAGAATGTCTAACTCTATAAGTATCAACACATTTATCTGTGACATCTCAAGGTGTAGTGTCATTTTCCCCTTTAAGAGGTTCACTATGAGAAGTTGAAGGGGATGGTTCATGTGACTGATCCCATGTAATAAGATCAGGGACCTCTATGGGGATTTTGGGATTGGTATTAATGATCTCAGGTTGAATCATATCAAAATCATCTCTTGTAAGTAAATCCAAGACATAAGGTTTTTTTGGAACTTATTTAGGTAATAATAGCTCATGGATCATATTAATCATGTGGGTGACTTGATTTTTCATTTCTCCAAGATTAGCCTAGATTGCGTTTGATGTGGATGGATGGTATGGAAATGGCTATTTGAAAATATCTAAAGATTGGTTAGGAGGAGAATTTGGATTGTCTAACTACAAATCCCCTTTCTCAATGATGGTTTTTTACTAGGATTTTAAAGGATTGGTATCATTCTGTGTCATGTCTTATTACCCTATGATAAACACAAAACTCATCTTCTTTATAGTAATTAGGTTTAAGATGTGTATCATCAACTGGTCTAATTGAAAGAAGTTCAATAACATTTGCTTGTAGGAGTTTATCTAATAAAAAAGTATAAAACTCTCCTATAGGGGTATATTTCTTAGGGGGGAAATGAGTAAGGCCCCTAGGTTGTTGCATTTGAGGAGTAGAAGACCTTGATTGGTTGGATGTTGGAGGAGAAGAAGTTTTTATTGTAACAACATTTTCTTCCCCTTTTGGTTTAGGATTATTGTTATTACTTTTAGAGGGGTTAGATTTGAAGTTTTTATTATGCAACATAACTTTTGCCTCTTTAATGCCATGGAGTTCAAGCTTATGGGCCATGGTAAAGGATTTATTAAAAGGCTTAAAAGTTTGAATTTATAACATGGATGATATATTTTTTACAATAGAACATGAAAACAATTCAATTAATTCTATTTTTGGTAAGGAAAAGGCTAGTTGGTTAATTAAGTTATGCCATTAAGCCACAACATCTAATATGGATTCATCATCAAACTGTCTAATAGCATAAAGATCCATGATAGTCACTTTTTATGTAATATTGATCAAGAAGTATCCTAAGAAAATTTGGGGAAACTACCCAAAGGAAAAGAGAGAATTCTAAGAAATGAAATTATACCAATCTAATGTAGATCTTGCTAATGATATGGGAAATGTTCTAAGTAGGAGGGCATCATCATGTGTTATAAGATAACATGCATGTCAAAAGACTCTAAACTTTTATTGGGGATTTTCTTTGTTTTGGAATTTAGTAAACTTAGGAAGATCCCATTACGAGGGATAAAGTTGGATAGGGATAGAGGGATGGATTGGCTCATTATAAATTTGCTCATATGTGAGCATCATATTATGTCTAGAGGTGGAGGCTTCCAAACTAGCCATCTTATTCATAACGATGTTTATGAGGTCTGTTTGAGTATTATTCTGAGCCACACTTCCTAAGACATTTTTTTGAAGTGGTTGATAACTTGGTAAAGAGGTAGACATAGGTTATGAGGGAATGTATCATGTTGTACTAGACATAATAGGTTGAGATGCCACTATGTCTTACAGGACTTGTAATGGAATATTTTGATGTGGGAAGGAATTTAAGTAAGTGGTTATCACTAGTTGTGATGAATCTATGTATTGGGTGGATGATGAGACATACTATTGAAAAGGTTGGTTATAAGGGATTTATTCTGTGTGAATGATTTGTTGTGCTTGAGGGATTTTCTATGTGTGAGGGATTTACTATGAACCATATGCTAAATTCATTCTAATGGGTGGAGACTTGTAGGAATTGACACCACTAACATTTGGGGAGGTATAGTGGATATAGCTGAGTGGTATTTTGAATCTAAGTAATGAGGGTTAGATAACTAGTAGATACTATGAATGGTTGGTTATCTAAAGGTTGTGTTATTTGAGCATTGGATCCAAATGGAAGGGATTCAAGGGAAAATGTTACCATATCCATGGTAAATTATCCATTTCTCTTAGTTCCATTAAAAGGCATCGCATACACATGTGGAGAGTCTTGGGTATGAAGGGAATGAGAAATATGAATTAATTGACTATTAAGATAGTAATTAAGAGCAATGGGGTTATTTTCTAGTATTTCCACAAAGGAATGATCTCCTTGAGGATAATATTGTGGGAACATAGGATTATAAAAGGACTCAAGGGAGGAGGTAGGACTAGGTGTGTGTTCCATTAAAGAAGATGTAACACCTTCTTTGACTTCCTTTTTTGATTGTTGTCTAGTCAAAACCATGAGATAGAAAATAAAATAAAAAATAAAATGAATAGATAAAACAAAAATTTCTTTTTGAGCTATCTTGTTTTAATTATGGATGAAAGGAACCCACACTAAAGTCATTCTAAAAAATATATATCTCTTTTAACTTTAAGATGTGAGAAAAAAATGAATAAGGATAATGAGGGTCCTAAGAAATGGTAATCTAAGGATGGTTTTAGGTGTTTTGTTTTCGTGATTAAGGAAATCTATATTAGTATCGGTATGTGGCTTGATACTTGGGGCTTACTCCCTCACATCACAATCCCATAGCTAGTGTGAGTGCTTAGCCAAAATATACCAATGGTCTAGAGATTATACTCAGCTAGAAAACTGAGTTAGTCCTCCCCTTGGTGGTGAAATCCAAGTAGGATCACTAGGAAAATTTTTGTCATGAGGTGATGAAATCCCCATCGATTTCCTTATGTCAAGTGTTTAGATGCATTAATTGATATTGTGATTTGGTTTGTGTGTGGATAAAGTGATGACTATGATAGATTTCTGTGTAGATTATTCTATGTCAAATAATCTAAATAGGAAAGATAAATGCAACTTATTTTAAATTTTAAAGGAAATAAAATGTAGCCCTAATGTTATCTTTAGATGAATACACACAAATAAAGGGAAAGAGATAATATTCAATAATTTTGAATTTAACAAAGAAAAATGAGACCTATAGTCTCATCGGGCATGCTAGAATGTTTTAGTATTTTTTTCACTTTTAAAATGTGATTTAATTAACTACTAAAAATAAAATAAATGTAGGGTTTAGAGTTACCTGGTGATGAAGGTTGTTTTCACACCATTGATCAGGCTTGTGGGAACTCCTCTTTGGCTAGGGAGGAATGACCTACAAATCACACTAACTCACAAAAAATGGATTAATAGAAAAATAAGTGGGTTACCTAGTAAGAAACCAGTCCTAAGAAGTAATACACTTCCTTAGATGGATGTTAGCCCATGTTTAACATTCAGTTTTATAAATAAACATGAAATTACAAAGATATATATGGATAAGATATAAATAGACAATGCCAAAGATAATTATTCAATAATAATATTTATGTGATTAAAGTAAGCATCCTAGAATTCTGTAGCTAGATCAACATCCTCTTGGATTACAACAAATTGCTCATTAACGTATTAAAAATTATGTTTAAAAGCCATATTTCAAAGTCATAGCTCAAATGCAATGTCATTATAATAAAAAAATATAGGTTGAAGGACTATGGGAAGCTCAAAGATTTTAATAGAATCATGTACTAATCTGGTTAGGGTCACCTACATGAAAAGATAGAATTTCAGCAAACCAAAATGTAGATTTAACAAATAATAAAGATGCAAAAATATATTGTTTAAGGCTATTTTTATAGTTTAAAAAGGATTTATGATGATCCTATAGGATCAATTCCAACTCCACAAGATCAATGTTGATTCAGATGAATCAATGTTGATTTTGTGTAAAAGTGTTGAACTATAAAATAGACTATAATGACAACCTCAAAAATTGATAAAAAAATTAAAACTGAATGTAAATAAAAACATAGATATGTAGAAGATAAATAAAACTTAAATATGAAAATAATATTGAACTTATATGGTTGAAGATGTGTAGATAAAGAGATTCCAAAATAAGGTAGATGTGTTAGGATCTTAGAGTACAATTGATTACTTTTATATAAGCAACTAAACATGGAATTGAAACCAAAAGTAATAAGTAACTAGAAATCAAAAACAACAAATAATAAGAGATATGAGAAACAACCAATTTGTATTAAACTCTTCCAGAAGGAAATACAATGAAGAAATCTCTTTCTCCTCACACCTCTCAGATGTATAGTAATTCTCCTTTAAGAGTTCTCTCTCTCTCTCTCTCAATCAATTACAATCAACTCAATTACTGAATTGTTCCCCCCAACTACAATACTACCCCATGGGTCTCTTAAATAGAATTGAAAGCAAACAATAATTAGGAAAAGAGACTCAAGTCTAATTTTAGTCTTTACATGCAAACTAACTATTCTCCTAAAAATAGCAATTCTAGAAACATCTGGAAACACACAAAAGTCGGTGTTGGTCTGAAGATGACCGATGTCAGTTGACCCCTAACCGATGTTGGTCGACCCCCAACTGATGTCAATCAATGCTAGTTTACCCCTAACCAATGTCGGTTGGTTTTGATCGATGTCAGTTATTGTGTAAGCCCAATAACCTCAATATTAGCTCAATGGTGAAGCTTTTAGCTCCACAACTCAACAATCTCTCACTTGGAGATGAACAGCTGCACCTGTACCTGTACAACAACATCCTTTAAACATCTTTAGCTTGTTTCTCCCTCTTCAAATTCAATCTTGAAGACCAAAAAAAGTTGAATGAAGATTCAACTTCTCCTTTGTTATCATCTTTATTAACATATCAACAGGGTTCTTATCCATATAGATCTTTTCTAACTTTAATTGTCCATCCTCCAATACCTATCTAATGAAGTGGTACCTAAGATGTATATGTTTGGTTCTTTAATGAAAGGCTGAATTATTTGCCAAATGAATTGCACTTTTACTATCACTGTATAATTTGCAACTCTCTTTCTCCTTTCCCAACTCTTCCATGAACTGAGTCATCCAGATCATTTCCTTGTTAGCCTCTATGACTGCAATATATTCTACCTCTGTAGTAGACAAGGCAACAACTTTTTTCAACTTTGAAATCTAGCTAACCACTATTCCACCAATAGTGAAGACATATCTTGTGGTGCTTCTCCTACCATCCAAGTCACCTGCCATATCTAAATCTACATACCCATGTAGAGAAGTGTTTAACCCTCTATAGCATAAATGCCTACTGTTGGTCCCTCTCAGATATCTAATAATCCATTGAACTGCTTTCCAATGTTCCTTTCCTAGATTGGCCATAACCTTACTGACAACTCCCATTGCTTGGGCAATATCAAGTCTAATACATACCATTGCATACATCAAGCTCCCAATTGTTGAAGCATATGGAACTCTACTCATGTACTCAACCTCATCATGTGATTTAGGACACTGTTCTTTTTTCAACTTAAAGTGTCCATCCATAGGTGTGCTTACCAATTCTGTATCCTGCATATTGAACATCTCCAACACCTTATTCACATAATCCTCTTGAGATAAAATCAAACTATGATTTTTCCTGTCTCTCTTAATACTCATGCCAAAGATTTTATTTGCTACTCCTAAATCCTTCATGGCAAATGTGTGAGCTAATTTTACCTTAAGCTCAGTAATTTCCTGTATGTGTGAACCTACAACAAGCATATCATCTACATACAGTAACATGATAATATAACTACCATTATCCAATCTATTAAAATAAACACAATGATCAGATTGACATTTACTAAAGCCATGCTCTATCATAAACCTATCAAACCTCAAATACCATTGTCTTGGAACTTTCTTAAGACCATATAATCTTTTCTTCAACCTGCACACAAGTTTCTCCTTACCTTTGACCTCAAAACCTTCTAGCTGATCCATATATATCTCTTCATCCAAATCTCCATGAATAAATGTTATCTTAACATCAAGCTGATCAAGATACAAATCCTCAATAACAACTAAAGACAATACAGTTTGAATAGAAGTCATCTTTACTATAGGAGAAAAAATTTCACCAAAATCAATACCTGGGTTCTGTGCAAATCCATTTACTACCAACCTGGCCTTATGTCTCATTTGTCCATTCTCTCCTTCCTTTAACCTGTATACCCATTTATTTTTTAGTGCTTTCTTTCTGGCTGGCAACTCAACCAAATCCCACATATGGTTCTCTTCCAAGGAATCAATTTCCTCATTCATGCCATGCTCCCACTATTTCTTGGATTCTACTTGCATTGCCTCATCAAAACTTTCTATTTCTCCACCATCAGTGAGCAACAAGTAGTATAAAGAAGGGGAATAATGAATTAGAGGTTTACTTACCCTTTTAAGCCTCCTTATGGGCATTTGAGACTTATTTACAGCTTGTTGTCTGCCCAAATTTCCTTTTGACAGTGAACGATCCTAGTCATCTCTGATCGATGTCAGTCTATACCTGACTGATGCTGATTCCACCTAATCGACGTCGATTTCCACCTGATCAACATCAGTTTCCACCTGACTGACATCAATTTCCACCTGACTGATGTCGGTCTCTGTGTTTTTCTATGAGTGATGATTTTTACCTGTGAACTCATTTTGGATCATAACCTCTTCCAAATCAAGATTGCCCTACTCAAAATTATTCAGCCTCTTGAGCTGATCACTGTAAATCACCTTCTCATTGAGAACTACATCATGGCTTCTAATAATTTTGTTACTTTTTGAATTCCACAACTAGAATCTAAAATCTCCAAAACCATAACTAATGAAAGTGCACCACATAGATTTAGCATCTAGCTTCTTTCTATTTTCTTTATCAATGTGCATAAAAGCTTCAAAACCAAAAACTCTGAGAAATGAAAGATCTACCTTTTTACCTATCCAAGCCTCTTATGAAATTCCACCATCTAGTGCAGTAGAAGGTCCTCTATTAATTAGGTAAACTACAGTATCTATAGCTTCTGCCCAAAACTGTAAGGGCAAACTAGCATGCAACCTCATACTTTGTGCACGTTCCATTATTATTCTATTCATCCTTTGAGCAACTCCATTTTGCTAAGGTGTCCTTAGAACTATCCTTTACCTACATATTTCACTCATAGAACAGTAACTATTGAATTTATTACTGTAGTACTCACCACCACTGTCAGATCTAAGGCACTTCAATCTCAAACTTGTTTCATTCTCAACCAAAGCTTTCCATTTTTTAAATGTGTCAAAAACATCAAATTTCCTCTTTATGCAATAAACCAATACCTTTCTTATAGTATCATCAATGAAAGAAACATAATACTATGATCCTCCAATAGAAGCTACCTAAGCTGGTCCCCACACGTCTGTGTGAACAAGCTCCAACTTGTGCTTCTTCTTTGTTGACCTAGTTTTGAGAAACCTCACTTTCTTCTATTTCCCAAAAATACAATGCTCACAAAAATCTAGATCTATGCTTTTCAAATCTAAAAGCTTACCTTTTGACTTAAGAACATTCATTCCCTTCTCACTCATGTGACCAAGCTTACAGTGCCACAACTTTGCATCTACATTTGAAGTAGATAAAATAGAAGGAGAATAATCAGTAATACAAGTAGATAGATAAAGTGTACCTACTCTCTTACCTTTTGCTAATACAAGTGCACCCTTGGAAACTTTCCAAGATTCAGATATGAGAGTTACTGTGTAACCCTCATCACCCAACTTTCTTGTAGAAATTAGATTCCTCTTCAGGATGGGTACATGCATGACATCCTTCAACACCCATGTGTTTCCATTCTACAATTTCAGCTACACTTTTCCTTTGCCAACAATTTTACAAGGCTCATCATCCCCTAAATAAACTTTTCCAAAATCTCCATGGACATAATCATTGAAAAATTCTCTATTTGGGGTTGCATGGAAAGAGGCACCAAAATCTAAAACCCATGATTCTACTTTATTATCCAAAGAAAATATAAGAGTATCATGTGCAACAATACCTACAACTTTTGCTTCTTTATTACCTTCATCCTGATTTTCTTTATTATCCTTCAACCAACAATCTTTCTTTGCATGCCCTTTCTTTCCACAATTCCAGTAGGTTATTCTTTCATTTCTAGATTTGGATCTACTTCACATCTTTGACCTTGATTTCCCTTGCTTGCCCTTCTCTCTTTGCCTTCCCCTGATTTCAACACTTAAAGCATTACCTGATGTTTCCCCTATGCTTTTCTTGCAAATTTATTCATTCAAGATTACACTAACAACATCATCAACTTTCAAGATATTTGAAGTAGATGCAGTATTACTAACTGCCATTACCAAACTATGCCAACTTTTAGGTAAAGAGTATAAGATTAAGAGAGCCTTAATTTCATCATCAAAAACTATTTTGACTAAATTTAACTGATTTACTATTGTATGGAAATCATTAAGATGACTAGATACAGATCCACCTTCCTGCATTTTCAAATTAAATAATTGCTTCATAAGATATACTTTATTCGAAGCTGAGGGTTTTTTATATGAATTTTCCAAAGTATCCATTAACTCTACCATTGTCTTTTTCTGTGATAAGTTGGAAAACATAGAAGCTGCCAGACTCAGCCTTATAGATCCAAGAGCCTTTCTATCAAGAACATTCCATTCTTCATTTTCCATATCTGTGGGCTTCTTTGAAACCCCACCCAACAGTAAATATAGATTTTTTTTGATATAGATAATCTTCAATTTGCATCCTCCATAATTGATAATTCTTGCCATTGAATTTCTCCATTCTTAGTTTACTTTCTTCTGCCATTACTTTACTCCCACTCAATCAGAAACCCTTGTGAGTGAATTCTATAATCAACAAAAACTAACATGCTCTGATACCAGTTGTTAGTGTTGAGATCTTTGATAACAATTTTTAGGATCTTTGAGTATAATTGATTACTTTTGTATAAGCAGCTAAACATGGAATTGAAACCAGAAGTAATAACTAGAAATCAGAAACAATAAATAATAGGAGATATGAGAAACAACCAATTTGTATTAAACTCTTCCAGAAGGAAATACAATGAAGAAATCTCTTTCTCCTCACACCTCTTAGATGTACAATAATTCTCCTTCAAGAGTTCTCTCGCTCTCTCTCAATCAATTACAATCAACTCAATTACTGAATTATTCCCCCCAATTACAATACTGCCCCATGGGTCTCTTAAATAGAATTAAAACCAAACAATAATTAGAAAATTAGACTCAAGACTAATTTTAGTCTTTGCATGCAAACTAACTATTTTCCTAAAAATAGCAATTATGGAAACATCTAGAAACACACAAAAGTCAGTGTCAGTCTAAAGATGACCGATGCCAGCCGAACCCTAACCAATGTTAGTCAACCCCTAACCAATGTCAGCCGATGTTGGTCGACCCCTAACCGATGTCAGTTGGTTCTGACTGATGTCAGCTACTATGTTAGCCCAGGAACCTCAACATTAGCTCAATGGTGAAGCTTTTAGCTCCACAACTCAAGAAGATGGCCTTCAAAAATCACCTGATAATGTCACAAATCAAGTGTTCTTCAAAGTGGCAAGGTGTTTGTAATGTTTATACATAGATTTAAGACTAGTTTGGATAGAATTTCATGGTAAAAAATGGCTTCCTTCCTTTCATGTTCATTCCTTTCCCGTAATGGAAGTTTGTTATATACTTATTGATCAATGTTGATCTAGGAAAATAGGCATTGATTGTGGATGATCGACGTCGATCAGCCAAAAATCTATGAAGTTGAACCAAATGCCATTCTAATGGGTTGCTTATGGGGTAAAGGATGGTTAAAACAATTTTTGAGTTTGTTAGGTTATTGGGAGGGTTGTTTGGGGTATTAAATAGGTTTTTTTTAATTCAATTTTAAGATTTTATGGTTAAATAGTAAAAAAGAAGTTAATTACCATTTAACTATAGTAATTAAATCAAATTAACCTATGTGGGAAAAGTAAAAGGGTGGGGTGAATGTAATTATTTTAAATAATTATGAAAGGGGGGGCATTATGTTAGAAATAACATAATAATGTGACAATGCACCAAGTTAATACACAAGGGTGTATAAAACTATCATCTATAGGGACAACCCTTTGGGATCCTGAAACACATCATCATAACTAGAAATATTTTCAAGCAACTCATTTTTATACCTAGGATCACAATTTTCCAAAGGCTGATAATTTTATGTTTGCTTAGACTTAATCAACATGAGACAAAAGTATTGCTTGAATTAACTAGCCTTTTCATTTTCCCTACTAAAACCAAAGAAAGACTTGTCTTAATGTGATGTGCTCTGATTGTATACTCAATGCCATCCTTTACAATCAAGAGCTTATTTTCTTCCCTATAGAAGATTGATTTTCTATCATAAAGATAACGAATTACCAACACAATCCCACATATGTCCAAATGGACAACATCTAAATCAACTTCATCAACAAACTTGGATGTAATTGCTAACTTTAATCTATAAGTTTTTGTTACTTGTAGTTGTGCATTGCCACACACCCAACCTAGTGGATGAGGCTTTGGATGATGATTGGTTTGTAATCCTAACTATTTAACAACCTCCTCAAAAATCAAAATTTCTTGAGATTCAATATCAAATGGAGTGTCAGTTTTAGTATGTTTTGAGACAACTTTAATGTGGAACAATTCATTTATTTCCTTATAAATATGCACAAAATTCTATTTTGAAGAAGAACTAACATCTGATGACTTAGTGTTAGAAACTGAAAGAGAAGAATCATTTTTCAATCCCATAGCTATAGTCTTTGTTTCATCCCCTGAATCTAAACCTAGATCCTGAACCATAGCATTAGTTTTCTTTTCTTTCATTTTAAATCTTTTAGGCCTTAGCTCAAGATGTAGTTTCCAACACTTAGACTCATTGTGATTTTTCTTGCAATAATTACAAATTAGTTTTCCTTCTTCATTTTGAATATTAAAAGTGGATTTTTGTTTACCCTTTCCTAAATTTCACCTTTTTGATTGTTTAACATCAGATTGCTTACTTTTAACTTTATGAGAAGATTCTTTGTTGGTTTTCCTCTAGCCTCTAAATGAGTGGCTTGAACACAAACTGGATCTAAACTAGTGGGATTGAGAACAAGAATCTTGTGTTTCAAATAACTATGAAACCCACCAATATTATATTTTCTCCTAAATTCTTATGTATAATCTTGAAAACTTTGGCCTTTACCCTATTTGAAAGTTTACAAATCCATCACGACTTACTGCATAGAGGCTAAAGGATAAAATTGACTTCTAAGTTCATTAACAAATTCACTCCAGGTTGAAATTAAGTTACCTTGTACAAGTTCACTTCCCTTCAACTTACTCTCCCACCAGATGAGAATTATGCCTCCCATATGAAGATTATCCAAGTGAATTTTGGCCTCATCCTCATAAACATTTTGGACCCTACAATATACTTCTATTTGCTTTATCCAATTATCTAATTTCTCTGCATTGACTTCACTATTAAACATTGCTAATTCAAACTTTATATCTAGCTTTAGTGAAGGAAGAGATTCAATGGATTTCTTATCTTTACAATTATTTGAAGAGGAGGAAGGTTTCTCATATTCCTTACTACCTTCATCACTCTCCATTTTCTTTTGTCTTTCTTGATAAAGCTCCTCAACCATGCCCATCATTTCCAAGAAGGCTTGGCAAAAATCTAATCCAAACTCAAACTCTTCTCTTGATATTTTAGTAGTACATCTTGACCCAATCTATGGATCATACTCTAACAATTTTCCTTCACCCTACCTTGATCTAGACGTTGTCAACATACACTAGAAATTCAACTATTAAATCACATCCACTCTAATACCAAAATCTGATTTATAAATGAAACACAAGTGTCAAAAATTTAAACACACACTATTGTTTACATGGATTTTTTAAGTATTATTTGATTTTAAAAAAAATCAAACTTATAATATATAAGGACTAAAATCAAATTAGTAGAAAATAAGAACAATTCACTAATCAAGACTTGATAATGGAGTTTGGATTAGAAGCCTACGTCTCTAGGTCTACTTTAAATGAAGACCATTCTATTGAATTATTACATAAAAATGGCTTAACAATCAAATTAGAAGTCTTTAGAATCTTCCTCAGTGTATGCTCTCCCTTAGAAATAAATCTCTTAAGCCTTTTCTCCAAACTCAAAGCTCTAACTCTATAAGAATTCTATGCCTTTTAAAAAAGACATAGTCCTAACAAAATTAATGTTCAAATATAAAATCATGGCTTTTATACATGTTTTGTCCCATGGGTCTAATGGTTGGTCCCTTATCCTTTTAGTCGATAGGTCAACAGTTCAAACCATCAATGTTCTCTTTAGAATTTGAGTGTATCCATTAGTCCCACATTTAGGATGTTGAAATGTATTCAAACCTTGACAATCATAAGGTTCCACCTTTAAATCTACCAACAACCATTTTTTTGGCTAATGCACTTGATTTAGCTCAATCCATGAGTTATGTCGAGATTGCCAATCTTGGTTTAACTAATGCGAGCTATGTTGGGCCTGACCAAACCTGATTTAGTTAAGATTTAAACTATGTTGGGCTTGACCTAACTTGACATTATCATTACTAAACTCAACATTGGCATTGGTAGTTAGTTTGATGGTAATGTTGGAAACTTTGGTACTTAGTTGGAACATGGGTTCGAGTTTGGCAACTGACTCACGTTGATAACTCAAGTTGGCTTGAGATTTATTTATGATATATGAATATTAGTCCCACATGAATGGGAATACAAAGCAAAAATAATTTAAATACACTAATGTATACAATTAATTTTGAAGTAAACGAGGCCAAGGCACCCCTCCTCACAAAGAGTGTGCCGACCCTTGTTGAAGGTCCCTAAAGAGAAAATAGTGGGGCCCATTTGACCAAAAAACTTATGCTATCAAATATGAAGGATAAAAACCAAACCTAATTTTTGCTTCAATATACTACCACATGTCACAACTTTATTGGTCCACTTGGCAGGCTAGAATTATGCCACACTAACTTGCATTGCCAATTATTTACCTATTGGCCAGAAACTTTAGCATGTGATATCTTGTGCATACAAACTCAAAATATAACCATTCAAATTACATTGAAAATATCTTGAAAATATCTATGTTTTGCCATCGATCAAACTAAATTTTGAAGACTTTGTTTTAGAATGGTATATAGATCCACCTAGATCATCTTTACAGGCAAACAATGGCTAGAAGCCTTACCATTACATTTAGTATAGTATAATCAACCCTCAAATAATGGGGTTTAGATTTCATAAACATGATTAACATGCCATCAAATGATAGACATAAATGTATTCACAAATCCATGGACTATTTAACAAAGTAGATGGAATCAATAACACTCAAGGAGGCTAATGAGACATCCATATTGAGCTTATATGAAGGCATTATATAATATTTTATGTCCCAACAACCATTATATCTAATAATGAGTTAGATTTCTTTATAACTATGATTAGTGAATGGGCTATAAAATATAACATCTATCTAAGCACTTCATATAATTATTACCCTCAAGGTAATGGTTTAGTTGAGTCCACCAATAAGAATTTGATTCACATCATTAATAATACCATAGAAGATAGTTAGTAAGCTTGGAATATTAATCTCAGAACTACCCTTTGGGATGATAGAGTCACACCCAAGAGAGTATTATGAAATTCACCTTTCATGTTGGTATAGAAAAGGGAGGCTAGATTTCCCACATCTCTCAAGTTACCTTTGTTAGGTCTCACCCATCATTTGGAATTGATTAAAATTGATCCTATCATAGTAAAATTATTAGAGCTAATGGAGTTCAAAGAGACCAAAATTTAGGTTAAACATGTTATGGAGTTCCAACATGCCTAGATGAAGAGAATTTTTGATAAGAGGGCTACTAATAGAAGTTTCTAGGAAGGAGATTTATTGCTCAAGTAAGATGCAGACAAAGAGAAATCTAGAAGGCATATTAAGTTCAATGTAATATGGAGTGGTCCATATACCATAACCATCCATAGGCAATCCAATATTTTCCAACTTACTAAATTTAATAGAGAGGAACTGCTTATCCTAATTAATGAGATCTATCTCAAAAACTATCTCTAGTGATTCTTGTATAAATTGTAAATAGGTAGATTAAATATTTTTATTTCCCTAAGTGCTCTGCATACCTTGATTTATGATAGTTTCATTTCTTATAAGCACTAGTGCACATTCTTTTTCTTATCTTAGATATTTTTCCTCTAAGTACCTTTGGTATAGCTCTTTGCTTTTTATAGGAGGGTCTCAATTCACTCAAAATTTGAGGATACGTAGCTTGTGCATTCACATGATATAGTACCAAAATTTTCAAATACTCCATGAATAATGGATCACTTCAAAGGCTACTATATTATTACTTATCAAGAAAGTGGCCCACATAGGTCACCAAAAATGTTGACTTCCTAAGTCACCCCTAACCTGTACAGAACTCATAAAAGACCTATATAGGATTTGTGCACAAACAAAGTTCCAAGTTATTTAATAAAACCATTAATAGGCACCTCCCATCTAGTCTTTCACCTAAATAAATTAGCACAAACCTACACATTGACTAAGTGATGATTCACACACACTAGGCATTCCCAATGTGTGTCCCACATAAGATCTTTGGTCACAAAAGCCAAGTGGTATGCAATTACAAGAGCACATAACCCATATCTTCAAATATTTTAGTAAGAGGACCATAATAAGTGGTTTTAAATTATAAAGATCATACCCAGGCCCTTTTAAATTTGTGTTCATACCTATTTAAAGGGTCCCTATACCTTTAAGATGAACTATCATACCAAATAAAAAAATTCACTTCTATGATATTATATATCATAGACTATTATATATGTTGCATATATACTAATTCATTTACTAACATGGATCCCATGTGAAAATCAATGACATGGTAGTTCAAGGGAGGCCTGTATAGTAATTGACAAGTGGAATTAAGGTATAAATAGCTAGTTGGAAAAGTAATAGAGTAACATTTGAATCCTTGTCAAGATAATTAAATGCAAAAATGATGGTTAGACATTATAATATGAGTAAATTCCACCCCTCTAACTTTTCTAATAATATTCCACTCTCAGACATACATGTGGATCCATAATGAACCCTACCA